>CM053035.1:31513622-31543132 GCA_028564925.1 Lithobates sylvaticus | reverse complement strand
AGATGCAAAAAGAGTATTGAAATGGTGGAAACAATATTTTATGGGGGAAAAAAAAACAAAAACGGAATGTTATCTAGTTGGGGTTTAGATCTATTGTAATGATGATGCCATGCGACGCCAAGCGCGGTTTCGTTCGTTTTGTGTCAGCTGCATATCACGAGTTATCTGATCTTGAGTACACACGACAAAACAAGCTGCATAACAAGCAGCTCCACGCTGACTTCGTATATAAGCGGGTCTGTTACATCCTGGCACGGAAACAGGTTAATGCTTCACTCAGTTACCGTCCTGCAGCTCTAAACCTTTGGCTGAGAAGCCCAAATCCTAACGCAAGACAAGCGAAGCGTAACACTTATCAGCAGCCTGCCGACACACCTGACGCGTCCATTATACGACATCTGACAATGCGGCTTAATAACGGCGGCATAATGACTGACTGAATGAACAACACAGTCGCCTGGTATGTGAACGCAGCAGACTCCTCGCAAGACCTATTAATGGAGACCAAAGCCAGGTCTGTGTGCTGCCCATAGCAGCCAACTTCAGCTTGGTTTTTGTCTACGTAGCTTGGAAAAAGGAAACCTGCCCAATTGGTTGCTTAGGGGAGTAACTAAGGAGGAACCGGCTGTTGGTGTTCCTAAAGGCCACCTTACATGGCTTTTTCCTCATTCGGCCTGCAAGAGAACTTCAATAGATTCGGCCATAACAGCATGGAGAATTGCATCTTCACTGCAAGCTATTGTAGTCAACAGCCACCACATCCTCTGCTACCTGAATACCCAAACCAGGGCTGGTGCAAGGACTTTTGACACCCTAGGCGAAACCTAATTTTGCCGACCCCCCCCGCCCCCCGGCTGACTCTGCCCCCTTTTCCCTGCCCATGTAAATCCCACATTTTTAATAAAGCACCCATCAAATGCAGCCTCACCAGCGCCCATCAAATGTTGCCTCACCAGCGCCCATAAATGAATGTTTGCTTGCATCCATTAATTTGGGAGTCGGGACACAGATAGCTGCGCCTCTGATACAATGTGTGAATTGGGTGGCACCGTGGTGTAGTGGGTAGCACTCTCACCTAGCAGTAAAAAGGGGCACTGGTTCAAATCCCAACCACGACACTACCTGCCTGGAGTGTGCATGTTCTCCCCAGCACCCAAATGCAGCCTCACCAGCGCCCATCACAGGCACCCATCAAATGCAGCCTCACCAGCGCCCATCAAATGTAGCCTCACCAGCGCCCATCAAATGCAGCCTCACCGACGCCCATCAAATGTAGCCTCACCAGCGCCCATCAAATGTAGCCTCACCAGCGCCCATCAAATGCAGCCTCACCAGCGCCCATCAAATGCAGCCTCACCAGCGCCCATCAAATGCAGCCTCACCAGCGCCCATCAAATGCAGCCTCACCAGCGCCCATCAAATGCAGCCTCACCAGCGCCCATCAAATGCAGCCTCACCAGCGCCCATCAAATGCAGCCTCACCAGCGCCCATCAAATGCAGCCTCACCAGCGCCCATCAAATGCAGCCTCACCAGCGCCCATCAAATGCAGCCTCACCAGCGCCCATCAAATGCAGCCTCACCAGCGCCCATCAAATGCAGTCTCACCAGCGCCCATCAAATACAGCCTCACCAGCGCCCATCAAATGCAGCCTCACCAGCAACCATCAAATGCAGCCTCACCAGCACCCATCAAATGCAGCCTCACCAACACCCATCAAATACAGCCTCACCAGCGCCCATCAAATGCAGCCTCACTAGCATGAATGAATGTTTGCTTGCTGCGGGAGTCGGAGCACAGACACAGTCCTCCACCACTGCTGCGCCTCTGACACTATGTGTGAACGGAGAGGCGGCTGCCTGCTGATGCTGAGAGTTAGTTGCTTGCTGCAGAGAGAAGAGAGTAGGAAAACCAGTGGCAGGGCGCCCTAGGAAGCAGGGTGCCCTAGGCGGCCGCCTAGTTTTTCTAGTGGTAGCACCGGCCCTGCCCCAAACAGTACTTAGTTCTGATAGGATGCAGTCACTGCTGAACCACTAACTTTCTGCCCAACTCATTTGATTTTTTAATTGAATTTTGTCAAGCCAGGTGCTGCTTTCAGCACCACCAACCGCTCGAATTTCAAAAATTTTGTCCGTTGGGACCCTAAGGTCCTGTATTGACATGCTTTGGTGCAAGTCTATGAGAATGCAAAACCTAATTGAAACAGGTGAAATGCAGATCAGGAGGACAACTGCAGGTCAAGTGTACCTGTCGATGAATTCTGAAGGACTTATAAGCATCTCAAACCAATGTTAATTTGACACCATTGACACAAGATCAAACCCTGTCAACCCAGACCCTAAGGGTGGTCATACACATTGCAATCTGGATGTACAATTCCATTTAGAGCTACGGAAAACTATTTGGTGCAATAGTCTGCCTGCTTGGATACAAATTGCATGGTAGGTTCTTACATTACATGGTTTGGGTAAATATAAAGGTGATTGTATTGGGTAAGGCCAGCTTTACCATTGCAATCTCCTTCCGATTAAGCAAAACGTACCAGTCCCTGTGTGGTGGATGCATTAGTTTTCTTTTCTTTCCTTTATAAAAAAAAAAAAAATAAAAAAAAAAATAAAAAAAAAAAAAAAAAAAAAAAAAAAAAAAAAAAAAAAAAAAAAAAAAAAAAAAAAAAAAAAAAAAAATAATTAAAAAAAAAAAAAAAAAAAAAAAAAAAAAAAAAAAAAAAAAAAAAAAAAAAAAAAAAAAAAAAAAAAAAAAAAAAAAAAAAAAAAAAAAAAAAAAAAAAAAAAAAAAAAAAAAAAAAAAAAAAAAAAAAAAAAAAAAAAAAAAAAAAATAAAAAAAAAAAAAAAAAAAAAAAAAAAAAAAAAAAAAAAAAAAAAAAAAAAAAATTAAAAAATAAAAAATTATATAAAAAAAATTAATATATTTTTTTTTATTTTCACCTGGTAATTCTGCCAGTTACACATCTCCCATCCTAGGGTGAAAACACCCACTCACCACACTGTATCTATGGAGGAAGCCATGGTTGTCACCGACCAGGGGCGGACTGACAACTCATGCGGCCCCCAGGCAATAGGAGATTATGGGGCCCCCAGGCAATCAGAGATTATGGGGCCACACAGTATACACACACACACACAGTATACACATACATCTACACACAGTATACACAGACATGTTTCTATTGGCTGAGAAGGTACTGGAGAGGTGGGGCAGCTATAATCTCTGGATTTTTAGACCAAAAGGATGTCGGTAAGGGACATTTCAAAGACAGATGTAAAAAAAAACACAGATTTTTACATACTGTCCCTAGTTTTACTGAGGCTGGCAACCCTCTAGTGGCCCGGGTCCTCAGGCAGTGCCCGAGTGGCTGAATGGTCAGTCCACCCCTGTCACCGACCCTTGTCAACTCCATTACATAGGAAGGCATTCTTTTACAGTATAGTTCACAGAAGATAGCTGGAAAGTCGGATTTTTATATTAGTGTATAGGAATTTACAAGGCTTCTGGAATTCTGCAAAGTATTTTCTCTACTTGCTGAAAATATTCTTAGCCTGAAATAAAGAAAACTAATGCTCCTGCCATATCCAAGGACTGGTATGTGTAGGTGGCCATCTTGGTAGAGGTAGGGCTTTCTCAGAGCAGCAATGTAGAAACATAAGCAAATTTTACTCCACAACTCCTAAGAAAAGCAGTTGGAGGCAGCAGTGCCTTAGCTCTCACACTGCAGAAATAAATCCATGAGGATCTAGATCAGTGATGGAGAACCTTAGCACCCCAGATGTTTTGGAACTACATTTCCCATGATGCTCGTGCACTCTGCAGAGTAGTTGAGCATCATGGGAAATGTAGTTCCAAAACATCTGGGGTGCCAAGGTTCGCCATCACTAATCTAGGTACTTGAGTGCCTATGCCCACTCACATACTGTACATAACGTTTCTTAATGTTCCCTATAGCATACCCCCTTTTTTTTTTACTTTCTGAGCTGGGGTCCACCTCAGTCTATGATGTTACTATCGCTGATCTACTTCTGACAATGCTAACAGCTCAGCTGTCATGTTGATCCTCTTCAGTGCTGCAGATCAGGAAGGTCACAGAAAAGTCCTCATCTGTATATATTCTGTATTTGCGACTTAAAATGTAAAACCAGGAGACTTAGCATGACAGGCAGCCAACTAGCTTCTTCAAAAAGGTAATGGGACAGGCTTTCTTAAATGAAGAAGAAGTTTGTTGAAGTGTTTTGGGTTCCCTTTAAAGCGGTGTTTCAGCTGAAAACATATTTTTTTTTTACAAGTCAGCAGCTAAAAAAAAGTAGCTGCTGACTTTTAATAAGGAGACTTACCTTTCCAGGGCACCCGCGATGTCGGCCGCCGAGGCCGACATGTCCCTCGGCTCTCGGGTCCCGGCGCCGCCATCCTGACTAAGGGAAACAGGCAGTGGAGTCTTGCGGCGTCACTGCCCGTTTCCTACTGCGCATGCGCGTGTCGCGCGGGGCTTTGTGGATGGGACGCGCTGTGATAGGGAACACACAGTTCCCAGAACACAGCGCGCCCCATTACCCAGAAGACAATGCAGAGGAGGAGAGAAGACCGAAGAAGACCGAAGATCACCGCGGAGTAGGAAGGAGGCCGATTAGGAAGACTGCCTAGCAACAGGGATTTCTGGTAAGGTAAATTTTTCAAATGTTTTTTTTTATGAATATTGATGCTCTTTTTTTTTTAGGGTGGCCTTCCACTTGAATTTTCAGAGTTGTGTCAAGTTGAGCAAGGAACTTAGGATGCTTGCAGCATAACTGTTCTAAAGAAATACAACATCTGCACCTATTAGTCATACTTACTGTGCTGTATTTTTGGAAATTGTAATCCTGCATATCCGATTCAGAGTCTGAGAGACATTCCAAGGCCACAGCATCCCCCTCCAGCACTGCAGACTCGGGCCCCAAGATGTACAATTCAGCAACAACTGCAAGAGACAAAACAGACATTGTTCATCTTCTACGGACTCATTAGCATCATCCAACATACTCCATCACCAACCCCCCCAGTGTCTGCAACGTCATCCTACATCATCCATCACTAATCCCACAAGTGTCTGCAACATCATTCTACATCCTCCATCACCAACCCCACCAGTATCTGCAACATTATTCTATATCCTCCATCACCAACCCCACCAGTATCTGCAACATTATTATATATCCTCCATCACCAACTCCACCAGTGTCCTCAACATCATCCATCACCAACCCCATCAGTGTCTACAACATTATCCTACATCCTTCATCACCAACCCCACCAGTGTCTATAATGTCATCCTACATTTTCCATAACCAACCCCACCAGTGTCTACAATGTCATCCTACATCCTTCATCACCAACCCGGACCAGTGTCTATGTCATCCTACATCCTCCATCACAAACCTCCACCAGTGTCTACAATGTCATCCTATATCCTCCCTCACCAACCCCAAAAGTGTCTACAATGTCATCCAACATCACCAACCCCACCAGTGTCTACAACGTCATCCTACATACTCCATCACAAACTCTACAATGTCATCCTATATCCTCCCTCACCAACCCCAAAAGTGTCTACAATGTCATCCAACATCACCAACCCCACCAGTGTCTACAACGTCATCCTGCATACTCCATCACCAACCCCACCAGTGTTCATTAAGATGAAAAAGTGGGGCTTACCCAAATGGATATGGCCGCATTTTGTAGAAAAGTCGGAGCAGATTAAGTCCCCTAGTTTTATTCTACAATATAGTGACTTAACGGGTATGTACACTCTGACAATGAACTTATCTTATTTAGGTCCATGTGGTCTGTTAAAGCTGAACTCTAGCCGCCCCCAAATGTTGTACAGTCTCCTCTCCTGAACATTAAAAGCTGCATCAAGTCAGACAGAGCCTGGCTGGAGGACATACAGCATTATCTAGGCCCGTCCTCCCCAGCCTGACTGGCCCGACACATTTATTCATTGGATTTCAGCTTTTTCAGTCATGGAGGCTCGGTAGACTCCGGCTAGAGTTACCTGGGGTGGTCTGCATGCAAAGGCAGCCACTCATTTTGATATTTGCATAAGTCCTCCCAAGAGCCAACCCACTACTGAGAGAGGCAGGGTGCTGTGCTGTTTTCAGGAAGCTATGCAAAGCACCCTGCCGGCCCCTCCGATCAGCCATGATCTGTAATGCATTGCCCAAAGAAGCACAAAGGCCCAGTGGTGATATTACTGGGACTTTGAACTTCAGATTTCTATCTAGACCATTAAAAAAACATTTTGTTACATTAGTTTTAGATGTTCAAAAAATACCAGTTGATCCTGCCAGATAGTATTCTGTGTTCTCTCCCTGTCCCTGACCATTATCAATTACATTGTTTTCAGCTATCACTTAGGACTATAGAACAACACTTGTTTATGTTACGGAAAACAGAAATGGGGCAGGGTTCAGTTGTCCCGTCTTCTTTTTGATACAGTAAGGTGAGTGAGCATAGTCACCATGGGCCTAGGCATGTGTTAAAGGTATGATCACCAGGTGAAAATAAAAATGTGAAAAAGCCTGAAAAAGAAAACTAACACAGCCACCACATCAAAGGTCTGGTAAGCTACAGTATATTACTTGTTTTTTTTTGGGGGGGGGGGGGTTCTTTTGTCGACAGGACAGGAAAGGCTATCTCATCAAGAGGGAACATATTAGTAATAAAGAGAGACAGGGTTTCTAACCCCTTCATACTTTATCCTAAATAACATGACGTCTGGCAATAGACTGACCCAAAGTGACTGATAGTTAATGTTCAACTCCATGCAGATATAATGACAATGAAATATACACTTGTTATGTATTAAATAACATAAATCATTACATTTGTTTTAACCTAGAACAAGCACAATAGCCTGATTGTGCAGGGAGTCCCGTCTCCTGCAGTGTTTTGAACTACTGCTTACAGGAACTACTATGTCTATAGGAGACTGGAGAGCAGAGGGATGGCCACATAGGTGTGCTGCTATTCCTTTGGAATTTGGTCACATTCTGAGGTGGGCCCTAGACAAGGCTGTACAAAAAGTTAGCATGGAGGCCTAGAACCAACTGTTTTACCCAACAGGAACCCCTTAAACATTTTTCACGTCTAGGAGAATCCCTGTTAAAAACAAATCATTGGTGACCAGTGGATAGAATGTCACCTTTACTAACAGCTAAATAGATCATTGGTGCCATGCCTATGGCTCTACCAAATAGCATTGGCACTGGAACAATGCAGGCATCATAATGGGAGGTCAATGATCCACATCTCAAGAAATCCCTAGACAGCTTTTGAGGAAAAACATTTCATTGGTGGCCAGTGGATAGAATGTCCCTTACATAGAAAAGAATATGAATACCGCTCTGAGTCTGGAGGCAAAGTGATGTCCACCCTGATTCGGTACAGCTGGTGCAGGCTCCACTCACAACTGAGAGAAAAAGGGAAGTCTGGATGGCCGCACTTCAGCAAAAACTTCTTTATTAGGCAAAAGATAAAATCCAAAGTAGTGACATCTCATGCGATACAGCAAAACAGCAACAGTAGCTTGCGCGTTTCACGCCTCAAAGGCGCTTAGTTATGCTATGACTAAGCGCCTTTGAGGCGTGAAACGCGTAAGCTACTGTTGCTGTTTTGCTGTATCGCATGAGATGTCACTACTTTGCATTTTATCTTTTGCCTAATAAAGAAGTTTTTGCTGAAGTGCGGCCATCCAGACTTCCCTTTTTCCTCCCTTACATAGAAAGTCATTGGGGAGAATGTCCCTTGCTTTGGTGGCCATGTCCCTTACAAACAGCCAAAAAGATAACTGGTGTCATGCCTCTGGCTAGGCAAGTAGCATTGGACCCAGAATTTTCTGGTACCACCAGATGGGAGGTCAATGATCCATAGCTTAATGAACCTCTAGTAACCTCTGGAGGAAAAACAATTAATTGGTGGCCAGTGGATAAAATGCACCCTTACAAATAGCCAACAGAAATCATGGGTTTCATGTCTCTGGCCCTACCAAATGGTGTTGGCCCTGGAATGAGGAAGTCATCATTGGGGTCAAATACCCACAGCACAAGGAACCTCTAGCTACCTCTAAACAGAACCCTGGTTGAGACTGACTGGTCTAAGACCCCCCCCCCCCCCCCCCCCGTACACAGATCCATTTAGTTGCCGTAAGTCTTTCCTGGCGTTCCCATCCCATTGGGCCCTAAATGAGAGAACCAGTGTCTAGTCCCTTCCAGCTGCAGCGTACTATAGACTTTGACAGGCTGGAGGCAGTGGGGCTAAACACTGCACCTGGCCGTCCTAGGTGAACTAAAACACAGAGAGAGATCCCAATAGGGGTGTCGGAGCGAGGGGGAATAAACACTGCTGGTAAGATGATCAACAAAGCACCCTACATGGTTCCTTACTCCACTTAATGTATGCCTTCGAACGTTAATGACTTGTTTGTATGACTGAGGTTTAATCAGCTTTCTCATGATTGTTGCTTATGTCTATCCCTGTAAAATCTCAATAAAAATATTGAAACATAAAACACCGGGAGGGAGGCATAGCAGCCAGGTGGTCCTGTGTGCTAGCTGCCTACGAAGTGGTTTGCCTCACTTGAGAGATTTCCTTTCAACGTAGTTTCCAGGACTGGAATTGAAGGAAAAACTTCACTTGTCAGAGGTTTTAACCGTAGTTACATAGTTAGTCAGGTGAAAAAAAGACACAAGTCCATCTAGTTCAACCATAAAAAAAATAAAAAAAAAATAATATCCTACAATCCCATATACCCAATTCTATACCCACAGTTGAGCCAGAGAAAGGCGAAAAACCCCAGCAGAGCATGCTCCAATTTTTCTACAGCGGAGTAAAAAATTCCTTCCCGATCCCCCAAGAGGCAATCTGATTTTCCCTGGGTCAACTTTACCTATAAATGTCAGTACCCAGTTATATTTTGTACATTTAGGAAAGAATCCAGGCATTTCCTAAAGCAATCTACTGAGCTGACCAGAACCACTTCTGGAGGGAGTCTCAGCTCTTACTGTGAAGAAACCCTTCTGTATTTGAAGATGAAATCTCTTTTCCTCTAGGCGTAAAGAGTCTAAGGGGCCCATTTTCAACTCTATCCAAAAAAAACTATGGCTTGGCTTTAGCTATAATTTGCAGCCGGGCTGTGCCTTCTAGCCAGCAGTAAAACTGTGCCCGTTAGCCAGCAGGAATATACCGTACATCAGGGAAAAGAAAACCTCAAAACTGTGCACCCTGCCTAGTTGGCTTGTTATAAATAAACTACAATTTCAAAAGAAAGTCTCTTGAAACCACCAAAATCCCCTCAAAACTGAGCCGCACTGCCTATGTAAAAAAGACACTTATTGAATACTGAAGAACAGCTGTGTGAAAAAGACATATCTCCATAACCAAGCAATTTAAAAGCAGGGTTCCAATGAACCCTGGAGTTTCTCCAGAGGTTCTCGGGGGTTCTTTGAGCTAAGGCTGATTGGCATCCCATCTGATGGTGCCTACGTAGTTACAAAGCCAATGCAGCTTGGCAAAGCCAGTGGCATGACACTGATGATCTTTTTTAGCCGTCTCCAAGTGTGTGTGTTGGCGGGGGGTATATAAGGTACATTGCAGGTAATGTAAGGGAAATTCTTCACAATGACCACCAATGTAAGGGGTATTTTTCCCACTGACTTTAAATGAGGGGAACATTCCTCCTACTGACCATCAATGTAAGATGTATTCTTCCCCCTGAACCACCAACCTAAGAGGTATTCTTCCCATTGACCACCAACCTTTGGTGGTCAATGGGAAGGATGTCCCTTACGTTGGTGACCAACATTAGGGACATTCTTCCCATAGACCACCAACGTAAGGGGCATTTTTCCCATTGACCACCAATGTAGGAGGTGTTCTTTACACTGTTCTTCTTCCAACTGCAACCGTCTCCCCCGGGAGCAGAAAAAGATTCACAATTTATGTTGGATGTCTTAAAAGCATCCATGTGCATGAGGCCTTCTGACTTTTAGATGCGTCATTTTATGTAAGATCTTGATGCCAGCAACATCCTGCATAGATATCAGTAAATTAATTATGGCCATGTGCGTGAAGCCCTACATCCTACAGGGAAACATTCCACCTAACTGACCATCAATGTAAGGACGTATTCTTCCCACTGGACCACCAACATAAGGGGGATTCTTCCCATTGACCACCAACCTTTGGTGGTCAATGGGAAAAATGTCCCTTAGGTTGGTGACCAACCTAAGGGACATTCTTCCCATAGACCACCAATGTATGAGGCCTTCTTCACACTGTTCTTCTTCCAACTGCAACCGTCTCTCCCGGGAGCAGAAATAGATTCACAATTTATGTTGGATGTTTTAAAAGCATCCATGTGCATGAGGCCTTCTGACCTTTAGATGCGTCATTTTATGTAAGATCTTGATGCCAGCAACATCCTGCATAGATATCAGTAAATTAATTATGGCCATGTGCGTGAAGCCCTACATCTCGGGGGAATCAATACCCATGAAATGCTACAATAAAGGCACAAGGATGTCCGCAGAATAGTTTCACACATTTTGTGTCACGAAAACCCTTCATCAAAAGAAAGTCCCTCGAAAAAAGCAGTTTTGTGCTAGTTACTAATACATGGAAGCCCCCTTTAAGAAGTCAAAATTGTGTGCTAAGATAAGTCTGGGATGTGACATCAATCGGGAGGAATGTCCTTTTATTTACAATAGATCTGTAGCAGGAGATGGACTCAGAGCTCCTTTATCCTCTTACTAATAACTCCCGGCTAGTAAACCTGTCTTTTATATCCCCCAGTCCTTATGAAAGGTGCGGCAGAGGCTCCCGTCGCAAGGCAGCCGATCCAGACAATATCGCTCACAGTGTGATCCTGTAATGTTCACCGTGACTTACACGCCTGATAATTGTAGCGTCCCCAGAGGGGGGCCCCAATCCCGGCAGGATCTGAGACACCTTTGTAGATCAAGTGACAAGGCTTCACAGATGAAATTAAAACCGAACAGAACAAATCTTGTCTTTGCTTTGTACGGGATTAGCTCTCATCCGTCTTAAAGGAAATGTACGACTGAAGGGCAGAAAGCTCGTTCAGAAAAGAGTATCTAGATATATATTGTTCAAACGTCCACGAATGCTCTGAAAGGCAGGCTTCGTTTTATGAGTTGACTCATTTTGAACTCTGTGGGCCTTGGGTATGAAAGCGACTGTAAAAGGAGCTGCCGGTGTTTTCAACCAATTCTACTTAAAGGGTCAGTCCATCCGACAGTGACATCTTCCTTTTAGGTGAAATTTGTTGGCTGTGTTCAGGGCTGGTGCAAGGATTTTTGACACCCTAGGCGAAACCTCATTTTGCCGCCCCCCCCCCCCGGCTGACTCCGCCCCATTTCCATGCCCATGTAAATCCCACCTTTTTAATAAAGCACCCATCAAATGCAGCCTCACCAGCGCCCATCAAATGTAGCCTCACCAGCGCCCCTCAAATGCAGCCTCACCAGCGCCCATCAAATGCAGCCTCACCAGCGCCCATCAAATGCAGCCTCACCAGCGCCCATCAAATGTAGCCTCACCAGCGCCCATCAAATGCAGCCTCACCAGCACCCCTCAAATGCAGCCTCACCAGCGCCCATCAAATGTAGCCTCACCAGCGCCCATCAAATGCAGCCTCACCAGCACCCCTCAAATGCAGCCTCACCAGCGCCCATCAAATGCAGCCTCACCAGCGCCCATCAAATGTAGCCTCACCAGCGCCCCTCAAATGCAGCCTCACCAGCGCCCATCAAATGTAGCCTCACCAGCGCCCATCAAATGCAGCCTCACCAGCGCCCATCAAATGTAGCCTCACCAGCGCCCCTCAAATGCAGCCTCACCAGCGCCCATCAAATGCAGCCTCACCAGCACCCCTCAAATGCAGCCTCACCAGCGCCCATCAAATGCAGCCTCACCAGCGCCCATCAAATGCAGCCTCACCAGCGCCCATCAAATGTAGCCTCACCAGCACCCCTCAAATGCAGCCTCACCAGCGCCCATCAAATGTAGCCTCACCAGCGCCCATCAAATGTAGCCTCACCAGCGCCCATCAAATGCAGCCTCACCAGCGCCCATCAAATGTAGCCTCACCAGCGCCCATCAAATGCAGCCTCACCAGCACCCCTCAAATGCAGCCTCACCAGCACCCCTCAAATGCAGCCTCACCAGCACCCCTCAAATGCAGCCTCACCAGTGCCCATCAAATGCAGCCTACCAGTGCCCATCAATGAATGTTTGCTTGCTGTGGAAGTTGGGACACAGACACAGTCCTTCAACCAGTGGCCGGGCGCCCTAGGCAGCAGGGCGCCCTAGGTGGCCGCCTAGTTTGCCTAGTGGTAGCACCGGCCCTGGCTGTGTTGTTCCGTGGATTCTTTTAGATCTGGGATGCTCCCTGACATTGAAATTCGTAATTTGGTAGTTTGGATTCGGATAATTTGGATCCGAAATTCGTAAACGAAATTTCGTACAGAATTCGTATTCGTAAAAATTCGTAATTCGGATTCGTACGAATGTACAAATTTCGAAAAATTTGTACGAATTTCCGATTCGTACGAAACTAATCGCACATGTCTACTTCCCAGCCAACCTCCAATGTAAGGGACATTCTTCCCACCAACCTCCAATGTAAGGGGCATTCTTCCCAGCCAACCTCCAATGTAAGGGACATTCTTCCCACCAACCTCCAATTTAAGGACATTTTCCCCACCAATCTCCAATGTAAGGGACATTCTTCCTACCGACCTCCAATGTAAGGGACATTCTTCCTACCGACCTCCAATGTAAGGGGCATTCTTCCTACCGACCTCCAATGTAAGGGGCATTCTTCCCACCAAACTCCAAGGGACATTCTCCCCACGACTCCAATGTAAGGTACTTTCTTCCCACCGACAGTCAATGTAAGGGACTTTCGATCCATCAACCTCCAATATAAGGGGCATTCTTCCCACCAACCTCCCAATGTAAGGGATATTCTTCCAATCAACCTGCAAAGTAAAGGACTTTCTTTCCACTGACCTCCAGCTTAATAAACGTTCTTCCCCCTGACCACCAATGTAAGGAGTATTCTTCCCATTGACCACCCGTGTAAGGAACATTCCTTCCCCTGACCACCAACGTAAGGAGCATTCTCTCATTGTCCTCTGAAGAACTCATTTTAGCAGGGATTCCCTGAGAAACCAAACCATTGCGTCCTCGTCATGTGTATATCCCCCCAACCCACAGCTGCCTTTGCAGTTTAAGGGGAGCAGTTGTGGGGCACTAAAAAAGTGGCTCAATACTCCCCCCCCCCCCACCCCTCAACAGCAAGCCCTGAGCGAGGAGCAATTTTGCATTGTTTTGCTGCAATTCTTGCACATTTTGGAGCTCAACAATCGTGACAAAAATCGCACTGCGTTTAGCCTGCCATTCAAGATGCATGGCACCCAAATGCATGTGGATTTGCCCACAATTACAAATTGAGTATTTGTAAACGGGGCTTAAAAGCTTGCTGTTCACACTGCTTCTTATACAAGCTGAAGTCTGGGTGTAACAGGTCTTACTTGGGAGGGGCACTTCATTACAGCTGCTTGCAGCAAACAAGTTCCCCAGCACACAGCTTTGTTGATTAACAATTCACATTCCAGACGGCTTTTAAAGCCACAATAAATGCAGGGGTCTCAGTTGCATACAATTGCAAATGCCTGTGGAAGCCATGCACCGTTTTGAAAGAGTATGTGCAAATACAATGAAAGCCTTTGTTTTGTTACATCCAAAAGACCTGATCTTGTCCTTTATAAGGGCACAACAATAGTCCAATTGTCAGGAGGCTGGCATTGCACCGCTCTGCACATAGGCGACTCGTTTTCTTATTCTATTGTCATTAGGAATAAGGCAAGCCTCCAACAACCAACATCCAAAACACTCCCTCACAATTAGCAGAGATCAGCGATCAATGTTAGGAATCAGCAACCATAACAATCGGTTGGCAATCCCTTTATAATAGCGTTATTTTCGGTCACATGACCGACCTACAAACTCCTGCTTGGGTTTCAAGGAAGTTCCTGAATCACCTTTAATGTTGAATTACATTCTAATGCCCAGGGGTCAAGTCCTGGGGAAAAAAGTGTGGGAACTCCCACCCAAGATCTCTACCCCACCAAAAAAAAAAAAAAATAGGACATCGGGGCACATGGCACCTCAGAGCACGGGGCACATCAGGGCACGGGGCACCTCAGGGCACGAGGCACATCAGGGCACGGGGCACATCAGGGCACGGGGCACATCAGGGCACGGGGCACATCAGAGCACGGAGCACATCAGGGCACGGGGCACATCAGGGCACGGGGCACATCAGGGCACGAGGCACATCAGGGCACGAGGCACATCAGGGCACGGGCACATCAGGGCACAAGGCACATCAGGGCACGAGGCACATCAGGGCACGGGCACATCAGGGCACGGGGCACATCAGAGCACGGAGCACATCAGGGCACGAAGCACATGGCACATCGGGGCACATCAGGGCACGGGCACATCAGGCCACAGGGCACATGGCACATCAGGGCTCGGGGCACATCTGGGCACATTATGGGGCACATCAGGGAACATTATAGGGCACATCAGGGAACATTATGGGGCAGATAGCACATCAGGGCACTTTATGGGGCACATCAGGGAACATTATAGGGCACATAGCACATTATGGGGCAGATAGCACATCAGGGCACATTATGGGGCACATTGGGGCATCAGGGCACGGGGCACATCAGGGGGCACATTATAGGGCACATCTGGGGATCTTGACAGCATGCAGAGTAGCGCAGGAAGCGTCTGTGTGTAATACGTTCTCTCTCTCGTCACGCTGCTCGCTCCCCGGCGGCCCCTCCTCTCCTCTCTTCTCGTCTATCCCAGATGATGTCTCAAGCCAATGGGGATAGACGAGAAGAGAGGAGGGGCCGCCGGGGAGCGAGCAGCGCCGATTGACATGAGAGAGAACGTATTACACACAGACGCTTCCTGCGCTACTCTGCATGCATCTCATTCCGCTCTGGCGGATCTCGTCCTGCAAAGGGAACGGCGTTCCTGCTGTAAAAAAAGTGCAGGGACGCCGTTCCCACGCGTTCCCCCTGGACTCGAGCCCTGCTAATGCCGCGTACACACGATCGGAATTCTCGTCGGAAAAAACTCTGACGGTTTTTCCGACGGAATTGCGATGGCATTCCGCTCAAGCTGTGTTGCCTACACATTATCACACCAAATTCCGACGGTCAATAACACAGTGGCATAAAACACGTTCGACAGCACTATAAAAGGGAAGTTTAATGCTTCCGAGCATGCGTCGAATTGTTTCCGAGCATGCGTCGGAATTTTGCGTGTCGGAATTGCCAACACACAATCGGAAAATACGATAGAAAGGTTTTCCGTCGGAAAAATTGAGAACAGGTTCTCAATCCAAAGTCCGTCGGAAATTCTGACAGAAAAAAACCGCTGGGCATACACACGGTCGGAAAATCCGATGAAAAGCTCCCATCGGACTGTTTCCATCGGAAATTCCGACCGTGTGTACGCGGCATAAGCCGGGAGCAGAGGAGGAGCAGTCCCAGCCAATGACACCTGCATTGTAATGGACGTGATGACATCAGTATTTAGATGAATGGGAAGGGACCGATCTGAGTGCCGACAACGCTGCAAGTTCAGCAATAGAGCAATGGCGTTGTCGGCTCAGCACAGAAAATTAGGCCACGATAAGAAGACTGGCAGGATCAACAGGTAATTATTTGACAACTAAAGGACAATAAAAAGTAGCAGATTTAACCACTTGCCTACCAGGCACAAACACCCCCTTCCTGACCAGGCCATTTTTCAGCTTTCAGCGCTGTCGCATTTTGAATGACAATTGCGCGGTCATGCAACGATGTACCTAAATAAATTTTTTATCATTTTTTCCCCACAGATAGAGCTTTATTTTGGTGGTATTTGATCACCTCTGCGGTTTTATTTCTTGCGCTATAAACAAAATAATAGGGACAAGTTTAAAAAAACGCAATATTTTTTACTTTTTATTATAATAAATATCCAATTTTTTTTTTTTTAAACAAATTTTTTCCTCAGTTTAGGCCGATCTGTATTCTTCTACATATTTTTGGTAAAAAAAAAAAAATCGCAATAAGCGTCTATTGATTGGTTTGCGCAAAAGTTATAGCGTCTACAAAATAGGGGATAGATTATAGCATTTTTATTATTATTTTTTTTTTTTACTAGTAATGGCGGCGATCTGCGATTTTTATCGTGACTGCGACATTGCGGCGGACATATCGGACACTTTTGACACATTTTTGGGACCATTCACATTTATACAGCGATCCGTGCTATAAAAATGCATTGATTACTGTATAAATGTGACTGGCAGGGAAGGGGTTAACACTAGGGGGCGCTGCAGGGATTAATTATGTTCCCTATATGAGTGATTCTAACTGTGGGGGGAGGGGACTGACTGGGGAAGGGGACCGATCGGTGTCCCTATGTACAAGGGACACACCATCGGTCTCCTCTCCTCTGACAGGACGTGGATCGGTGTGTTTACACACACCGATCCACGTCCTGCTCAGTTACCGGGCAATCGCGGGTGCCTGGTGGACATCGCGGCCCCCTAGTGGCCAAAAAGCAAGCAACGTCATATGACGGCGGCCCGCCACAAGAGCTGCACCGCTCCGCTGTCAATTGACGGTGGGCGGTCAGCAACAGGTTAAAGTAACATTGAAGTGGTTGTAAACCTCAGACATGAAATATGAACAAAGCATATCCCGGACCCTCTATAGTGTGTACTTGACTCAATCCAGAGCACTAAGTGTCATTTCTGTCCGCTGCTTCATTCCTCTGCTATCAGAATTAGTCACTTCTGAAGGCCGAAGGGAATGGCACAGGCATATAAAGGTAAGGCTGGAGGTAATGGCACAGGAACATGAAGGTAAGGGTCAGAGCCGATCGGCCCTATAGGCACACTATGCAAGCTGCTTAGGGCCCCGCCGCTTAGGGGGGGCCCCCCAAGACCCAGCATCCCCCTGCACCTCTGGCTGGCCATTTAGAGTGCAGTGAGGAGAGGTGGGAGGAGGTGGAAGGCGGCGATCGGCAGCTCTATGGTGCCTGAGTGGGCGGCGGGATCTCCCTGGGGTTTGTAGTGCTCTCAGTGTATACAGTGGAGAAGAGAAGGGAGGGGCCTCTGACCCAGGAAGGTATCAGTTTCACTTTCACTCTGCTTGAACACTGTTGCTGATGCCCGGGTCAGAGGCCCCTCCCCTCTCCGCTGTATACATTCGGAGATAGAACTACTAGCCCCACGGAGATCCCCCTGCCTGTGGAGACCATATAGCTGCCGATCGCCGCCTCCCACCTCCACCAGCCAGGTACAGGGGAACCTCTGCAAGGGGGGGGAGTCAGCTGTTTGGGGGCCCAAATATAAGAGGGGGGCTTTCTGGGGACACTAATGTAAGGAAGGGGGGCTCTGGGGACACTAATGTAAGAGGGGGGGTCTCTGGGGACACTAATGTAAGGACGGGGGGCTCTGGGGACCCTGGTGTAAGGGGGGGGCTCTCTGGGGACCCTGATGTAAGGGGGGGGCTCTCTGGGGACCCTGATGTAAGGGGGGGCTCTCTGGGGACCCTGATGTAAGGAGGGGCTCTCTGGGGAGCCTGGTGTAAGGGGAGGCTCTCTGGGGACCCTGGTGTAAGTGGAGGCTCTCTGAGGACTCTGATGTAAGGGGATACCCTCTGGGGACCCTGATGTAAGTAGGGAGGCTCACTGGGGACCCTGATGTAAAGAGGGGCTCTCTGAGGACACTGATGTAAGGGGGGCTCTCTGGGGACCCTGATGTAAGGAGGGGCTTTCTGGGGACCCTGATGTAAGGGGAGGCTCTCTGAGAAACATAATGTAGGGGGAGGCTCTCTGGGGGCTCTAATGTAAGGGGAGGCTCTCTGAGAAACATAATGTAGGGGGAGGCTCTCTGGGGACCCTGATGTAAGGGGGGGCTCTCTGGGGATCCTAATGTAGGGGGAGGCTCTCTGGGGACCCTGATGTAAGGGGGGCTCTCTGTGGATCCTGATGTAAGGGGGGGCTCTCGGGGGGCTCTGATGTAAGGGGAGGCTCTCTGAGAAACAAAATGTAGGGGGAGGCTCTCTGGGGACCCTGATGTAAGGGGGGGCTCTCTGGGGACCCTGATGTAAGGGGAGGCTCTCTGGGGATCCTAATGTAGGGGGAGGCTATCTGGGGACCCTGATGTAAGGGGGGCTCTCTGGGGACCCTAATGTAGGGGGAGGCTCTCTGGGGACCCTAATGTAGGGGGAGGCTCTCTGGGGACCCTAATGTAGGGGGAGGCTCTCTGGGGACCCTAATGTAGGGGGAGGCTCTCTGGGGACCCTAATGTAGGGGGAGGCTCTCTGGGGACCCTAATGTAGGGGGAGGCTCTCTGGGGACCCTAATGTAGGGGGAGGCTCTCTGGGGACCCTAATGTAGGGGGAGGCTCTCTGGGGACCCTAATGTAGGGGGAGGCTCTCTGGGGACCCTAATGTAGGGGGAGGCTCTCTAGGGACCCTGATGTAAGGGGGGCTCTCTGGGGACCCTAATGTAGGGGGAGGCTCTCTGGGGACCCTGATGTAAGGGGGGATCTCTGGGGACCCTAATGTAGGGGGGGGGCTCTCTAGGGACCCTGATGTAAGGGGAGGCTCTCTGGGGACCCTAATGTAGGGGGCGGCTCTCTGGGGACCCTAATGTAGGGGGAGGCTCTCTGGGAACCCTAATGTAGGGGGAGGCTCTCTGGGGACCCTAATGTAGGGGGAGGCTCTCTGGGGACCCTAATGTAGGGGGAGGCTCTCTGGGGACCCTAATGTAGGGGGAGGCTCTCTGGGGACACTGATTTAAGGGGGGCTGTCTGGGGACCCTTGTGTAAGGAGGGGCTCTCTGAGGACCCTGATGTAAGGGGGGCTCTCTGAGGACCCTGATGTAAGGGGGGCTCTCTGAGGACCCTGATGTAAGGGGGGCTCTCTGAGGACCCTGATGTAAGGGGGGCTCTCTGAGGACCCTGATGTAAGGGGGGCTCTCTGAGGACCCTGATGTAAGGGGGGCTCTCTGGGGACCTCATTCTGTTCTATATTGTTGTACTTATTCTTTAACTGACTTGACTGTGTGGCAATGGCAAATAGTTTACATAGCTCACGGCATCACGGGTCAGGTAGAGGGCCTCTTAGCAGAATTTTGCTTAGGGCCCCAGGGAGGTCAGGATCGGCACTGGTAAGGGTATAGGGAGTGGCTCAGGAACATTAAGGCAAGCGTGAAGTGAATGGCACAGGAACATGAAGGTAATGGGGGAAGGGAGTGGCACAGGAACATGAATGTGAGGGGGAAGGGAGTGGCACAGGAACATGAAGGTGAGGGTGAAGGGAGTGGCACAGGAACATGAATGTGAGGGGGAAGGGAGTGGCACAGGAACATGAAGGTGAGGGGGAAGGGAGTGGCACAGGAACATGAATGTGAGGGTGAAGGGAGGGGCATGGGAACATGAAGGTGAGGGTGAAGGGAGTGGCACGGGAACATGAAGGTGAGGGTGAAGGGAGTGGCATAGGAACATGAGGCGATGAAGGGAGTGGCACAGGAACATGAAGGCGAGTGGAGTGGCACAGGAACATGAAGGCGAGGGTGAAGGGAGTGGCACAGGAACATGAAGGTGAGTGTTAAGCGAGTGGAACATGAGGGTGAGGGTGAAGTGAGTGGCACAGGAACACAAAGTCGATGAAGGGAGTGGCACAGGAAAGTGAAGGTGAGCGGAGTGGCACAGGAACATGAAGGTGGGGGTGAAGGGAGTGGCACAGGAAAGTGAGGGTGAAAAAAGTGGCGAATGATAGTGACGATTGAAGAAACCTGCGAGCTCGAATCTTTCCTTACTCTGTAAAGAACAAAGTTTAGCCCTTACATACACTTTCCCTCCATCTCCATCTCCAGCTGACACATGGCATCCGGTTACTGTTTACCTAAACCATTTGTTCTCTGGAAAGACGTGACGTTTTTTTATGGTGACAGTTTTGTTCCTCTCTGTGAAAAGCTTTATCTCTTTTAAAGGATGAATTACCCATAGACCTCTATAGGTTTTGTGTCCTGATCGATGATTGTCCTATAGAAGTCTATGGGGCTGTAATACGCATGCGTGGCCAGGGCATTAAACAAACAGCGAAACCGCAACCACTGGATTACGGTAAGTATGAATCTGTGGGGGGGGGGGAGGGGTAGGTGGGGGGAAGGGGACAAAGACTCTACACAAGGAAAAATGTCTATAGGCTGCATTTTTATTGCACGTTACCATCCATGTGCATTCATTTGGAAGTAAAGTGAGATGAAATGGTGAAAAAAAAAAAAACCTACAAAGAAATGCACTAAAAAGTATTTGAAAAAAGCACTTCTGCGCACAGTGCAGTAAAAAGGGCACAACAAAACGCATGGGTTTTCCAAGCGTTTCTATATGCGTTGTCACGTGAATGAGCGCTACCTTTTTTTTCCTTTGCAATTTTATCAAGGGGCGGTATAAACAGGTGGTTGATCAGCACTTTTACCACCCCCAACCACAGAGCCAAACGCTGGCCATGTTAGTACACATTGTGCTGGTTGCATTTGGAAGATCCGACCCAATTCAAGTGAAAGGGACTATGGCACGACCACGTGTAATGCCCGTGAATGTGGCATGATGTGCTTTTAATGGTTAAAACAGGAAGTCGGGAGGTAACAAACTGGCTGTTGACCACCTCTAAAAAGTGACCCACTGCAGATTGCTTTTTTAAAGGAGCAGTAAACAAGGGCTTTTAAAAAAAGTGACAAACATGCAGCATTTTTTCTTCATGCTCAGAAATGCATTTGGGCGTACAACGCCCGTATCTTTCCGGGTCTGGGAGGCCAGAGGTGTTTCAAAGTTTTTTTGGGACTTTTTTCAGGCGTTTGTATGGGCATTTTTGAAGCGTTTTTGCAGTGTTTTTAAGCTTTGGCGGTTTTTTTTTATTGACCAATAGAAAAAAATATCATCTGTTTCATCATTTGTTGCTATGTTTTTCAGTTTTTCATCCACTTTAGTTTATCATTTTTTTTTACTTTTTTTTTAGTAAGGGGTTAGGGGTTAAAGAATATGGTTTGGGTTTAATGTATTTATTATATTTTTGTTTATTTACTTATTATTATTATTTATTAATTTTGTTAGGTTAGGGTTGAGAGGTTAGGGGTTAAAGGTTATGTGTTAATCTATTATTTATTTACTTATTATTTATTTAGTTAGGTTTGGGGTTAGAGCTTAATATTGGAATTAGGGGTTAATATTAGGGTTAGCGGTTAAAGGTTACAGTTAGCGGTTAATGTACTTATTATTATTATATTTATTTTGTTGGGTTAGGAGTTAATATTAGGGTTTGGGGTTAAAGGTTTTGGTTAGGGGTTAATTCATTTTATTTACTTATTATTTATGTATTTATTTGTTAGGTTAGGGGTTAATATTAATGTTAGGGGTTAATTTATTATTCATTTACTTCTTATTATTTCTTTTGTAAGGTTTTAGAGGTTAATATTGGGGTTAGGGGTTAATATTAGGGTTGGGGTTAAAGGTTATAGCTAGGGGTTAATTTATTTATTGAATTTACTTATTATTATTATTTATTTATTTTGTTGGGTTACGTTAGGGGTTATTATTAGGGTTTGGGGCTAAAGGTTTTTGTTAGGGATTAATTAATTTATTTTATTTATTTACTTTGTTAGGTTAGGGGTTAATGGTTACGGCTAGGGGTTAATTTATTTACTTATAATTTATTTATTTTGTCAGGTTAGGGGGTAAGGGTTAGGATTAGGGACTATTAGGTTTGGGTTAGGGGTTAGAATAAGGGTCTAATATTAGGGTTAGGGTTATTTTATTATTTACTTTTACTTATTATTTATTATGTTAGGTTAGGGGTTATTAGGGTTAGGTGTTAAAGGTAATGGTTAGCGGTTAATTTATTTACTTATTATTTGTTTATTTTGTCAAGTTAAGGGTTAGGATTAGGGGTTATTATTAGGTTTGGGTTAAGGGTTAGAATAAGGGTTGAATATTAGGGTTAGGGTTATTTTTTATTTACTTTTATTTTTATTTATTATGTTGGGTTAGGGGTTAATATTAGGGTTCTGGGTTAAAGGTTCTGGTTAGGGGTTCATTTATTTATTTATTGTTTATTTTGTCAGGTTAGGGGTTAGGATTAGGGGTTATTATTAGGTTTGGGTTAAGGGTTAGAATAAGGGTTTAATATTAGTGTTAGGGTTATTTTTTTATTTACTTTTATTTATTATTTATTATGTTGGGTTAGGGGTTAATATTAGGCTTCTGGGTTAAAGGTTCTGGTTAGGGGTTCATTTATTTATTTATTATTTATTTTGGCAGGTTAGGGGTTAGGATTAGGGGGTTAATATTAGGTTTGGGTTAAGGGTTAGAATAAGGGATGAATATTAGGGTTAGGGTTATTTTTTTATTTACTTTTATTTATTATTTATTATGTTGGGTTAGGTGTTAATATTAGGGTTCTGGGTTAAAGGTTCTGGTTAGGGGTTCATTTATTTATTTATTTTATCAGGTTAGGGGTTAGGATTAGGGGGTAATATTAGGGTTTTTGGTTAGGATAAGAGTTTAATATTAGGGTTAGGGGTCATTATTAGGGTGAGGGTTATTTTATTATTTACTTTTATTTATTATGTTGGGTTAGGGGTTAATATTAGGGTTCTGGGTTAAAGGTTATGGTTAGGGGTTAATTTAGTTACTTATTATTATTTATTTTGTCAGGTTAGGGGTTAGGATTAGGGGGTTACTATTAGGTTTTTTGGTTAGGATAAGGGTTTAATATTAGGGGTTAGGGGTCATTATTAGGGTGAGGGTTATTTTATTTATTTATGATTGTTATTATTGATGTATTTTATTTATTTTATTATTGCATTTGCAGAAAAACGCTCAGAAACGTGCAACAAAATGTGCTAAAACACTCAAAAAATGCACAAATCAAGCATTTCCACGCATTTCTATAAAACAAAAAACGCTTCAAAAACGCACCAATCTGCCCGTTTGGAGCTACGTTTAAAACTTTTTCGAGCTCCAGGCGTTTGGTTTCAGGTGACTTTGTAGTGGAGATGTGAACCAACTCGTTTTGGAGCTTCGACGTTAGTCCACAGCTGTACGCAACATCTAAGGACTACCGGGCGCAAAAATATGCTGGATGCCAACGCTGTACGCCCCGAAAGCACCATCTATGCGTGATCCTTGAAATGTTCCCTACTCTACCCTACACAAAAAAAAAATAATAATATTTTGACTTTACCTCTATTTTAGATCCTGTTTCTATAAATAAAGGAAGCAAAACAGTTACTGGAATCAAAACAAAAACAAGTAACAGGAAAACAAATGATTAGATCAAAAAGTACGAAGGAAGCTACGAGTGGCCTCCCAATTACATCGACTGCTCCGACTTCAGACAACGCTGAAGTTTTAAACAAAGTTTAAAAAAAAAAAAAAGTTCCTGTAAAAGTTTTATGCCAAGACCCAGAAGTTTGTAAAAAGTAGAATTAGAAGATCGGGGGGGTTCTTACCTCCATTCCCAGCCAGGGCGCAGATCACAGCGATCAGGGAGAAGCACACCACATACTTCATCTTGCTGCTGCTTGTTGGGCTCCTTTGTTTTGTAATAAGTTTCAGCTTCCTGGAACAAGAGATGGCAAACACAATCAGTACATGTGACACCGCAGGAGGGGGCGTGACCACAGCTGAGCCACACACCCCAGGCAAGAGAGTTTATACAATCGCAAGTGCTGGCCAATGGGAGGGGCAGCCTCATCCCAGCATCACCTGTCGCTAGGCAGACATTACAAGACCTTACAAGACAAACGTACAATGTATCTAAACTAGGGTTGCACTGATACTAGTATCGTTGCCGATACCGAGTATTCGCACAAGTATCGGTACTCGTGCAAATGCACCGATACCTGAAACCGACACTTTCAGGCTCAGCTCTGTAGGTCTCCCCAATGTAACCACTTAAAGCGGAGTTCCACCCTATCAGATTTCTCCCTCCCCCTCCGGTGCCACAATTGGCATCTTTCAGGGGGGAGAGGGGTGCAGATACCTGTATAATCCAGGTATCTGCACCCACTTCCGGGAATAGCTAGCCACAGATGAACACCCCCCGTTGTGTTCTGGGAAACACACAGTTCCCAGAACACAACGGGAACCAGTGAAGACGCACAGCGCGACTCGTGCATGTGCAATAGGGAACCGGGCAGTGAAGCCGCAACGCTTCACTTCCTGATTCCCTGACCGAGGATGGCGGCGGTGGCAGCCGAGAGACAAGTGATTGCTCGTCATCTGCTGCCGACATCGCGGGCACCCTGGGACAGGTAAGTGTCCGTTTATTAAAAGTCAGCAGCTGCAGTATTTGTAGCTGCTGACTTTTAATAATTTTTTTTAAGGTGGAGCTCCTCTTTAATGATCGAGCCTCTTTTTGAGATGTGTTGTTTACAAGTTAAAAACTCTTTTTTGCTAGAAAATTACTTAGAACCCCCAAACATTATACGTTTTTTTTTTTCTAACACCATAGAGAATAAAATGGCGGTCGTTGCAATACTTTCTGTCACACCATATTTGTGCAGCGGTCTTAAAAGTGCAGTTTTTTGGGAAAAAATACACTTTTTTGAATTAAAAAAGTATTTTTTTTTTATTGTGAAAGATAATGTTTTTTTTTTCTTATTTTACCTTTTTTTTTTTACACTGTTTTAAAAAAATAAAAATAAATTGATGTAAACATCCCTTGTAATAGAAAAAAAAAAAGCATGATAGGACCTCCTAAATATCAGATCTGGGGTCAAAAAGACAGCAGATCTCATATTTACACTTAAATGCAATAGAAAAAATAAAAAAATTAAAATGTGTCATTAAAAAAAAATGGCCCTTTAAGAGCTGTGGGCAGAAGGGACGTTTTGACATCATGTCCACCCTGCATCGTTATGGAGCAATGGTAAAGATCTGATTGCCTCTGCCGCTGCCAACGGATCCCGTAAGTGGTGGAGGGCAGTGGGAGAGGGGGGGGGGGGGTCCCGATAAAAGTGATCATGGAGTTCACCAGAGCTTCACAGGTTGACACTGGAGTCCTCTTCCACTCCTCCATGATGACATCACGGAGCTGGTGGATGTTGGAGACCTTGCGCTCCTCCACCTTCCATTTGAAGATGCCCCACAGATGCTCAATAAGGTTTAGGTCTGGAGACATGTTTGGCCAGTCCATCACCTTTTGGGGTCGTTATCATGTTGGAATACTGCCCTGCGGCCCAGTCTCTGAAGGGAGGGGATCATGCTCTGCTTCAGTATGTCACAATACATGTTGGCATTCATGGTTCCCTCAATGATCTGTAGCTCCCCAGTGCCGGCAGCACTCATGCAGCCCCAGACCATGACTCTCCCACCACCATGCTTGACTGTAGGCAAGACACACTTGTCTTTGTTCTCCTAACCTGGTTGCCACCACACACGCTTGACACCATCTGAACCAAATAAGTTTATCTTGGTCTCATCAGACCACAGGACATGGTTCCAGTAATCCATGTCCTTAGTCTTCTTGTCTTCAGCAAACTGTTTGCAGGCTTTCTTGTGCATCATCTTTAGAAGAGGCTTCCTTCTGGGACGACAGCCATGCAGACCAGTTTGATGCAGTGTGCGGCGTATGGTCTGAGCACTGACAGGCTGACCCCCCACCCCTACAACCTCTGCAGCAATGCTGGCAGCACTCCTACGTCTATTTCCCAAAGACAACCTCTGGATATGACGCTGAGCATGTGCAGTTAACTTCTTGGGTTGACCATGACGAGGCCTGTTCTGAGTGGAACCTGTCCTGGTAAACCGCTGTATGGTCTTGGCCACCATGCTGCAGCTCAGTTTCAGGCTATTGGCAATCTTCTTATAGCCTAGACCATCTTTATGTAGAGCAACAATTCTTTTTTTCAGATCCTCAGAGAGTTCTTTGCCATGAGGTGCCATGTTGAACTTCCAGTGACCAGTATGAGAGAGTGAGAGCGATAACACCAAATTTAACACACCTGCTCCCCATTCACACCTGAGACCTTGTAACACTAACGAGTCACATGACACCGGGGAGGGAAAATGGCTAATTGGGCACAATTTGGACATTTTCACTTAGGGGTGTACTCACTTTTGTTGCCAGCGGTTTAGACATTAATGGCTGTGTGTTGAGTTATTTTGAGGGGACAGCAAATTGACACCGTTATACAAGCTGTACACTCACTACTTTACATTGTAGCAAAGTGTCATTTCTTCAGTGTTGTCACATGAAAAGATAGAATAAAATATTCACAAAGATGTGAGGGGTGTACTCACTTTTGTGAGATACTATATATATTTTTTGAAAGCAGAGACCCTAGAGAATAAATTCGTGGGTTTTACAATTTTTTATGTCACACGGTCTTTGCGCAGTGGTCAAATGCAATTTTTTTAGGGAAAAATAAACAATTTGGGAATTTAATGCAAAAAAACACAATGCATAACCCAATTTTTGGTAAAATATTGCATAAGATGGGCACAGTGGCTGAATAAGATGGGCACAGTGGCTGAATAAGATGGGCACAGTGGCTGAATAAGAAGGGCACAGTGGGAGTATTTGATATGGCACAGTGGCAGCATTTGATATGGCACAGTGGGAGCATTTGATATGGCACAGTGGCAGCATTTGATACGGCACAGTGGGAGAATTTGATACGGCACAGTGGGAGAATTTGATACGGCACAGTGGCAGCATTTGATACGGCACAGTGGCAGCATTTAATCTGGCACAGTGGCAGCATTTGATATGGCACAGTGGCAGCATTTGATATGGCACAGTGGCAGCATTTGATATGGCACAGTGGCAGCATTTGATATGGCACAGTGGCAGCATTTGATATGGCACAGTGGCAGCATTTGATTTTGCACAGCGGCAGCATTTGATATGGCACAGCGGCAGCATTTGATATGGCACAGCGGCAGCATTTGATATGGCACAGTGGGAGCATTTGATATGGCACAGTGGGAGCATTTGATATGGCACAGTGGGAGCATTTGATTTTGCACAGCGGCAGCATTTGATCTGGCACAGCGGCAGCATTTGATATGGCACAGTGGCAGCATTTGATATGGCACAGTGGCAGCATTTGATATGGCACAGTGGCAGCATTTGATATGGCACAGTGGCTGCATTTGATATGGCACAGTGGCTGCATTTGATATGGCACAGATTCTGCCTCCCAGCCAATCAGGAAGACCCGATTTCCAATTGGCCGAAAGTAGAAGCTACCCTATTGGCCGAGGGAGGAGGAGAGAGGAGACGCACGGTGAGGACACCGCCTTGATGCCGAGAAGGAAATACAGCCGCCTGTAGCCTGGAGGCAAAAATATGAATGCAATCTATAGACTGGGGGGAGAACCTCTGGGGGAATCTAGGATGGGAAAGGACCTGGGGGTCCTAGTAGGTGAAATGCTCAGCAATGGCATGCAATGCCAAGCTGCTGCTAACAAAGCAAACAGAATATTGGCATGCATTAAAAAGGGGATCAACTCAAGAGATAAAGTGATAATTCTCCCGCTCTACAAGACTCTGGTCCAGCAGCACCTGGAGTATGCTGTCCAGTTCTGGGCACCACCCCCCCTTTTAAACAGATGGGGACCCAGGGCCCGCTTTCAATTTTGTCCATCTATAGCACTGTCTACAAGTGTATTCATCGAATGTATTAGCGGCATTCTCCCATCTGGCAACGCATTAGTCCTTTAAGCCTTTTACGTTACAATGAACGCACAGCTTGCCTGTTAAAAGATTGTCGCCGAGAAAACAGGTTAGAGAAGTAACATTAATTCCCAGACTAAAACTAATAATCAGTCATGCCTGCTTTGTATTTTAAGAAGCGTTTTGTGCCGAAAATACTTCTGGAGTGCAAAACATATTATTTCCAGCCCTACAGTCGGCCTTTTATAGCGATTTTCTGGCGAGCCCTAAAGACGGAAGATTAGGGTACTTGGAAGTTGGTTAAATAGAAATTACCGACATAACGTGATAAATTAGAAGACAGGCGACCTACTTTAGAAAAATGTGCCGTTATAGGTCCCTATAACATTTTTATGGTGATGGTCGCTTGGAAGCGAACGTACCGTACTTGCGCTACGAGGGGAATACTTTACAGATTATAAAAGTGGGGGAAGGGTGGACGCGTTTAAAGTGTAAATCCAGGCAAAACTTTTTTTTTTGGAGTGGGAAAGAATAGAATCCAGAGCTTCTTTAGAGGGATTTCCCCTCACTTCCTGTTCTCGTAACAATGGCTTGAGTAGACAGGGAGTGAGGGAAATATAATGTACAACAGGTCAGAAATAAACAACCTTTGTAGAAAGTAACAGGGCCACACCCAGGAGCAGACTGAAAACTCATGGGGCCCCCGGGCAATAGGAGATTATGGGGCCCCCGGGCAATAGATTATGGGGCCCCCGGGCAATAGGAGATTATGGGGCCCCCGGGCAATAGGAGATTATGGGGCCCCCGGGCAATAGGAGATTATGGGGCCCCCGGGCAATAGGAGATTATGGGGCCACACAGTATACACATACATGTACACATAGTATACACACACACACACACACAGTATACACATACATGTACACATAGTATACACACACACACAGTATACACATACATGTACACACAGTATACACAGACACAGTATACAATCACACAGTATACACAGACATGTTTCTATTGGCTGAGAAGGTACTGGAGAGGTGGGGCAGCTATAATCTCGTGATTTTTAGACCAAAAGGATGTCAGTAAGGGACATTTCAGACAGATGTAAAAAAAAACACAGATCTTTTTACATACTGTCCCTGGGTTTACTTAGGCTGGCAACCCTGATGGGGCCCCCTAGTGGCCCGGGGGCCTCGGGCAGTGCCCAAGTGGCCGAATGGTCATTCCGCCCCTGGTCTTACTACATCAGGTGTGTTACTGGCCAGAACACCAGATGAAAACAGAAGGGGGGGGGGGGGAGCCAAAGAAAAGAAAACTGATGCAGCCAACACATCCAATGATTGGTAAGCCGCAATATACAGAGAGGGGACTAATTACAAATTTTCGGGAGCAGGCACATAGCTACCAACTGTCCCTGATTTCGAGGGACTGTCCCCAGGGCCGGACTGGGAATAAAATTCAGCCCTGGAAAAAATTTCATACCAGCCCCACAGCATTATTATACCAGCGCAACAGCATAATGTCATTATTTTCTGGTTCATGAAAGGGAAAACCAGACATTTTAAAGCACATTTGAAGACTTTTATATACAGAAACGACAGATATGAAATCACATAGGGCTTTATACATATATATATATATACACGGGGGTGCTGAAGAGC
>CM053035.1:31480353-31513163 GCA_028564925.1 Lithobates sylvaticus | reverse complement strand
GCCAATAAATACAGTATATCTACAACACATGATACATTAGTGTGATGGTCAGTGGGAAGAATGCTCCTCACACTTGTGGTCATTGGGAAAAATTGCCCCCTTACAGATAGCTAAAAAGATCAATGGTTTCAATGGGAACTTATCTGAGAGACAGAAATTGCTCAATGCTCAAGAAACCCCTAGCAACTTCTGGAGGAAGAACCCTAGTTGAGAAACCCTTCCCTAGACTGTCATACTATGTAATGTTGGGATGGTATTTGGCATCTGCATGGGACACCTTCAAAACATTCAATTGCATCTACAGCATACCTAAGGTTGTCCCAGGTTTGAAAGATGCCAGGCTCAATCTGGTGGCCGGAGCAAGTGCAATGGCACCAACCAAGAGAGCTGTGGGGCACAGGCAACTCCTATCCTGTAAAACCGTTTACTACCATGTCTATGCTGCAATTTCTGATGGATGTTTTAGCTGAGATGAGGATTCTTGTTGCTTTTCAGAGTTGAACAGATATATTTATTATGCTGAAATCCACTTGGACTGTTAACCTGCAATCTATTTTACAGGTCAGATTACTGTCATCGATTCAAGGCCGATGTTAGAAATCATGGGGCTCTGTACAGCCCTCCTGATGAGTCACCCCCAACCCCACCTACAAAGGTGTACAGCGGAACAGTGGCATTGACTTTATCTACCCCCCTCCTACCAAAAATTAAAACAAAAAGTATCTTGTATGAGTTGTTCCCAGAAAAGTAATAGAAGGGAAATCTTCCAATGGGGACAATAGTTCTGGTGACCTGGGGGGTCCCCAAGAGATTCCCTTTATTTGCAGGGTTTCCTCTCACTTCCTGTTTTTGGCTATGGGACAGGAAGTGAAGGTAAAACTCCCCAATGGGACAAGGAGGGCAAAAATAAATCTTACAGGGGTTGTAACCCTCCCATGCTCTATCCAAAATGAAAAAAAATAAAAGTTTTGCCCACAGTTCTACTTTAAACCCTGGTAAGAAAGGGCTAAACGTCACTTCCTGTAGGCAACGCACAGCCATCTGGGACCTGTCATGTGTCCCAGATGAGTGAGCGTCGAATCACGGCGCACGGCGCCGCTCGCGCATGCGCAGTGGGTGCCCGGCTGTGAAGCCACAGCCGGGTTCCCACATTAAGAATGCCGGCATCAGGAGCGGAGCGGAGAACGAGGGGGGTCTCGTTCCCCCGCATCGCTGGACCCCGGGACAGGTAAGTGTCCGATTATTAAAAGTCAGCAGCTGCAGTATTTGTAGCTGCTGACTTTTAATTATTTTTTTTTGTGGCCGGCCCTCCACTTTAAGGCAGAAATGAACAATAAAGTTGCCCTAGGGCCCCCTGTTTAGCTGATGGGCCCTGGACCCAATACAACAGGACTGGTTGTACTGCCTTATCAGTGGCCCTTAATGAATTGCCAGAATTTAAGAAGGCCTATAGAAAAAAAATGCAGACATGATCATATTGTGTTACTGTTTATACATTTGTGTTGTGCAAATTAGGGCAACATCAAAAGTTATTAGGCTATTTTCTAGCACGATCAAATGTACTTTATTTATAAAGAATTAAGCAAATCAAGTCAATACCTGTTATATCCACTAGATGGAACTAAGATTGTCAGCTCAGTCTAGCACAGGACAATTGCTCTGCATTTTTTATTTTTTATTTAATAAATTAACCCCTAAGTGTATGTTTGGGCAAAAAAAAAAAAAAAAAACATATGCAGCATATCTCTGCAGTACATATGCATTTGCCCGTTGATTCTGTTAGTGAGATGACAATGCTGCTGGACTACAGAACACCGCTTCTCTTTGCCTTTAAAAAAAAAAAGGGATGGTGCTCTGTAGGGGTGTTTACAGTGGAGAATTTAGGTTTGGTTAATAATTCTGGTTGCTATGGGCTTGTCCTTATTTTTTATTTTTTTTCCTATATATGGTCCCCCTGGCTATTATAAAGAAGAAAGGATTACTGTTACGCTCAACCAGGCCTCAAGTTTACATGTTTACACCAAACTTCACTCACTGATGCATTTCGCCCCGGTGGGCAGAGTGAAATGCATCAGATTGTGTGGTTTGGTGGAGACATGTAGGCTGAAGCCACTTCTTATTGTTTTTTCACCTGGGCTGGTCGGGAGTAGTATCGATCTTTTCCTCATTACATTTAATAACCCCCTGGATTTGTATCAGGACAAGCCAGCACCCTATGCTCTGGGACACAGGGATATGCTTACACTTCTACTTTGAGCATCACCAAAAGCAATATAACGGATCCCCCTTATTACAAAATGATTTACTTACTTGAGTTAAAGATTACGCCAGAAAATGAATGGCAAGCTGTCTGGGGTCCTTGGCATCTGCGCATTTTAGTAGGCTTGCAACTTCTACTATTCTTGGCATAGCAGGATGGACACTTCACCCCGTTCTCCGTCCTGTTGATAGCCTCCACTAGTGTACATACAAATAAAATCTGTTTTAATATTACATGTATAATAAACATAGGCGTTGTCATGTTGTGTATTAACAGTAGAAATATGCCAGAGATACCCAATGTCTTTCACCAGTGGGGGACACTGGTAGAAATCCCAACTCAAATCAAAACTTTTTATTTTGTTTTGGATAGAGCAGGGAGGGTTTGGAGGCACTGTCCACCTTTGATTGGTCTGTGTTGGGGAGATTTCCCCAAATTTCTCTGAATACACAAAATGTTTTTTTTTTTTATGGCTGTTGTTCACATTGGGACATATATTTCTGTCCCAATGTCAACCAAAGCCATAAGAAACTATTTGCCCCAATGGTTGACACTGGGACATATAGTCCTGTCCCAATGTCAGCCACACTCCCCATCCTCCCAGGGACAGGAAGTGAGGGAAAACCTCCCCAAAGGGTTCAAAGACAGAAGCAAGTACCTGGAAATTGGCTATAATTAGGCCATACTTTTATTTATACTATCATCCTGTGAAGTCCATTTTAATGTTAACAGAGATGGCGTGGTTTGGCTAGTCCTCTTTATAACTAGTAGTTTTGGCAGGTTTGTAGAAAATTGTAGTAAACTAACTCTTATGCTGAGTACACGCGGTCTGACTTTGCGAAGGGAAATGTTGGATGTGAGCTTGTTGGCTGAAAGTCAGACCGTGTGTATGCTCCATCGAACATTTGTTGTCTGACTTTCCGCCAACAAATGTTGGCTAGCAGGTTCTCAAATTTTCAAATTTTTGTCGGACTTTCCGATCGTGTGTACACAAGTCCGTCTCACAAAAGTTCACCCATGCTCAGAATCAAGTACGAGCCAGAAGCGCTCGGTCTTGTAAAACTTGCGTTCGTAATGGAGAAATCACGTACGTCTTGTACGTCCCTACGTTCGTAATTGTTGGCCAACATTTGGGTGACCGTGTGTATGCAAGACAAGTTGGAGCCAACATCCTTCGAACAAAAAATCCATGGTTTTGTTGTCGGAAAGTCCGATCGTGTGTATGGGGCATTAAGCCCTTAAAGTGTATGTCAACCTTAAAATTAATAGTTGGGGACTTCTTCCTTTGACACTTACAATGCATCTCTAATGTTACCTGTCATGTTTGTAGAAGTAGTAAAACACAAAAATAAATTCCTGCCAGTCCCCTTCATAAGCATTACTTTGCGGCTCCTCCCTTACTACAGAGACAATTTAGAAGCATGTCCATCCTAGCGTGGTCAGTTTACATCTCTGTTTCCTACCTTGGGTAGGAAGGAAGGCACAACCCGTTGACCAGAGAAATGCAACTTTTAAAGAATGGTTCATAGGCGTTTATTAAAAGTAGCAGCATGTACATCAAGCCAACGTATTTTGGGAGAAAGGACTCCCCCTTCTTTAGCGACATGGTATAGGATGGTTCCCAAAAACATTATATTAATAACAAGGTTTCAGAAAGCAGGATAGAAACTCTGCAACTATAACCGGCACCCTGCCATCCTGCTTTTTAATGAACCATATTTTAAAAGTTGCATTTCTCTGAAAAACCGGGCGATCCTTTCTTCCTACCCAAGTCTAAATGCTGATACAACCATAAGGTCGTAGACAAAAGGAAGCAGCCCAAGCCCTAAGAGGGCCCATCCCCACCATTGGGAACAACCTACTGGAAGAGATGTCTTCATATTTGCCCCCAAAAATACCCACCCACGACCAGTGACTGATCCAGTCAGTCCAATACAGTCTCCAACAAGAGCCAGACGATTTTTTACCTAGGAGCTGCAGGACAGCATGCCAATGCATGGTGTGTCCGTAGTTCCATAGACAGTTTTCTGTTGAAACACCCCCCAGATCTTCACAACTTGAGTGACAGTGGTTCTAGGACCTGTGATGTTATTTTTAGTTTCTGCCCACAGCGCTCAAAACTGGAGGGCAAAGAGAGAACCTAGCAGTCCAGAACCATCTCAAAAACAGGTAATTAAAGTGTTTAGATAGAAGGCATTTTAAATGACGGTCTACAGTTTGCAATGGTGGATTTAATATTTGTTGACTTCACAGAGAAGTGACTCTATCATTCTATAATAAATAATAACTAGGGTGCCTTGAGGTTTCCTTAGGGGTGCCTTGGGAAAATGCCTAGAAATTGCCCAAAAATGTTTATAAAAGCTTGTGGGTAGATCAAGCCTGCCTTTTAGTTATACAAAACCAAAGGTTTTCGTTGTGCGGTATCACAACCTTCCAGCTGCCAGCGTCCATAACAACCAATAATGTCATCGGTTGACAAGGAGGACGTCAGGCGCCTGCATATCTTGCTCATAGTGTGAGGGAGAGAAACATTGAAATACTATTCAGTAGTACCAATGTGCAAAGGTGTATTCTTTGTAAGAATAAATGACCTCCGATGTTGGGTGTCCTACATGTGTGGATATTACTGTGTTATGTACTATTAGTGTATTTTTTTTACTTTTCATAATGGGGTGCCTCGAGATTGTACAGACTTTTAAAGGGTGCCTTGACTGAAAAAGTTTGAGAAGCGTTGCTCTAGGGCATAACTTCAGTAGCTTTCACTACTGCCTACATGCTTAAAGGTTTGACCTCTCTGATCTGGCAAAGATGGTAACAGATGGGGCTTATGTACCCCTTTCGACTTTCTCACATCTCTACTGGCCAGCTGGGCAGATCTTCATAGTGAAACCTGTGGGAGCATGAGGCAGTGAGAAAGCTCCAGAACCACTCAAATGCATTGTAGCTATGCTGGTTCAAAACAGCTACTCGGTACTTGAGTGTAGAGGGAGCAATGAAAGCTGTTAGAGGTTTGTATAGTAACTAGGGTTGCACCGATACCTTTGCAGTTTCCCCACTGCTCCTGTCTGAGCCCAGGCTTGCCATAGTGATATCAGCCTGGGTTCACAAAGGAGCGGTAGGGGAAACCGCATGAGACTCAGACAAGAATCACACCGCATTCCTGTTTAAATAGCATGCGATTCTTTGCAGTGTGATTTGAGACTTTTCATTTTGTATGGGCTCAAATCACACCACAAAGGTATCGGTACTCTGTATCAGCAAGTACTTTTGACTGAAAGTATCGGTACTCATACTCAACGATAAAAATTCCGGTATCTGCTCAACCCTAGTAATAACCTATAGGTGCCTGCATGTTATACCTAAAATAATAGAGGACTGCGGCGCTGAGTGTGTGAGCACTCCTTTCTGTTGGCAGCTTCATTATTGTTTATTTAATTATTGTTATTATTTTTGGTTTGCGCATTAGTAACCCCCGTTTTACATGTTATACCTGTTATCAGAGTCACTTCAAACCCAACACCCGCCAAAACTCCTTTCTATTGGTTAGAATGCGGGAAGAATTAGAGCCTTTGTTACTGCCAAAAGTCAAGCAGACCAAAAAGAATTCATATAGATGTGTATATTGGCTAAGTCAAGATTTTTTTCCTTTATTCTAGCAATTTAAAATGACAAATAGAAATAGAGCCCCATTAGCCCCCAAAAAGAGTCAACTGAGGAGGACAGAAGAACAAATGGATTTGGCGCTACAGGCACTGTCCCTCCACAAGAGGGACATTTGAGAGCTACGATTTCACTTATTTATTTAGCATCAACCAATTTTTTGAGACTAATGCCACGCACACACGACCGGTTTTCCCGTCGGAATAGACTCCAAAGGATTTCCGAAGGAGTTCCGATGGAGTTCTGCTGAAACTGTCTTGCCTACACACGATCACACCAAAGTCCGACTGTCTAGAACGTTCAACACATACGATGGGACTAGAAAAAGTAAATTCAATAGCCAGTAGCTGCCGTCTTGTACTTGCTTCAGAGCATGCATCGTTTTTGGTCCATCGGAACAGCATACAGATGAGCGGTTTTCCTGATAGGAATAGGTTCCGTCAGAAATATTTAAAACATGTTCTATTTCGTCAGAATTTTCGGAAAAAAAGTCCGAAGAGGCACACACACGATCGGAATATCCGATGAAAAAGTTCCGTCTGACTTTTTCTGGCGGAAAGTCTGACCGCGTGTATGCGGGATTAAAAGAAGACAAAGAACTGCCCCAGACACTGGGGGGGACCAATCGGAGCATCTCGAGGAAACACATGCAAACACAGAAGGAACAAATCAACATCATGCAGGCAATAATCACAATAGGGATTGATCTCAGCACCCCAGATGCTGTTTTAATATTAATTGCATTTTCATCTTGTCTTTATTATAACTTACATTTTATTGCCCCCTTGTTGCAGAGATTCCCCTGACAGCACTCCGTTTTTTTGAAAAGGTCATATCCTACGGACATGTTGAATGTATCTCTGCACAAAATTGGGTTGTTGGCACAGGATTTCCAGGTCTGCCAATAGGAGATGTCGCCTGATGAGATACAATGAATGACATGCTAGTAAAACAAACAAGAATATTACACAACGCACAGAAATTTTAAACAAAAATTAGGAGTGGATGGTAATGTACATATGGCACAAGAAAAGAAAGAATCGGCATGAACGCCCATACGTTTACCTCTATATAGCCGTATGGGTGTTCATGCCTATTCTTTCTTTTGTTGTGTCATTATGCTTTTGGTTACACCCAACCTACATGGCAGCACCTCTTTCTGATTACATTGAAGGTTGGGCTTCCTAGACCTCATCCTCATTGTATTTAATGTACGTACGGCCTATAAGATATTTTTTGGAAATAGAAAGGCACAAGCTCTATCTTTTTTTGCATATCCTGGAGTCTGGTCTCAACTTCCCTCTGAAGGCTTGCCCTGGTGTATGGACTTGCAAATTACATACAGGTCTTTTCTCTTTCCCCTTTTTTTCCCCCCCATTTCTCCTTAATTTTTAGTCTCTACCCCTCTCCATTTATGTAAAAGAACTTCATAACAAGGATCAAATTGATGGACTTTTTTAATCGTACATACCAAGTGACAGCGCCACTATCCCCTATGTTTTTTCTGTCTATGGAAAAAACTTGGAAATGGAACAGGGGACTTTGAAGGTGTCTAAAAAGATGAAAAACTATTGTACGTGTAATATAAAATGACACATTTTAATGAATACATTTGTTAAAAAAGATATAACAATCTTCTTGAAAAAATTATGTAATCAAAACAATAATATATCTACTGTATAAAAACATATTTCTGCACATGTTTCACTGAAGTATATAGCTTCTTCAGGAGATTTGTAATTTTCTGTGTAAAGCATATTCACACGAAAATTGATTTCAGGTCAGTATGTGAACACACCAGGGCCTCCGGACCGCCAAATATGGAGGATATCAGTGTGTCATAGGAGAACGAGAGTGCCCATCTAGGGATCTATAACACATACAACTCCTTTACATAGGATTACACCAATATCAACTTGCGCGCTTACAACTTATCCAAAACACGGTGACAAGGTTGATAACAGGAAAAAAAAACTGGGAATCCATCTCCCCTTCCCTGAGGAGCCTACATTGGCTAACCGTAAAGAATCGGATCACATTCAAGACCCTCTGCCTCACCCACAAATGCGCCCATGGAGTCGCTCCGAAATACCTACTCGAGAAAATAAAACACTACACACCCAATCGCAGTCTTCGATCATCTAACCAAAACCTCCTCCTCATTCCCAAATCCAGCTACAAATCAAAGGGGGAACGGAGATTCGCTGTTCAAGGACCAAGGCTATGGAACGCTCTACCGACCTACATCCGCATGGAAGAAAACCATCAGGCCTTCAGGAAAAAACTCAAGACCTACCTCTTCTAAGAAGCTTGAGGACAAAGCACGAATACAGCACCTTGAGGCGATTCAGTTCGCATTGTAGCGCTATACAAATTAATCATTCATTCATTCACAAAGCTGGTATAGCAGATTTGGAAGCTGTAGTGTCCTTCATCAACCACCAGAGGGAGCCAATAGGTTGGAATAACAGAGAAGCTTGTACTATTCACAACAAGGGGGACAGGGGCAGTCCAGAAATAAATATTAAACTGCATTCATTTCCAAGGGCATCAGATTTCCTAAGCTCCAAATCAGCTGGATCTTTAGGCTGCAGAGGCTAGTGTGGGGCTCCTGGGTGAACGCATGGCAGATGGTCTTAGCTAAGATATCCTCAATATTTGGAGGTCCGGAGGCCCTGGTGTGTTCGCATACTGAACTTTAATTAATTTTGGGTGAATATGCTGTACACAGACAATTACGAATCTCCTGAAGAAGCTATATACTTTAGGGAAACATGTTGAGAAATACATTTTTGTACAGTAGATATATTATAGTTTTGGTCTGATTACATTATTTTATCAAGAAGATTGTTATATCTTTTTTAACAAATGTATTTAATAAAATGTGTAATTTTATATTACACATGAAATCGTTTTTCATCTTTTCAGGCCCCTGTTCCATTTCCAAGTTTTTTTCAATTTTTTGGGCAGTGGTGCCTTGCTCCACTTATCCTTGGCCGACTCAGCTTTTTTCTTGAGCACTAACTATATCTAAAAGCATAACAAAAGTATGGCATAATACATGCCAAGTGTGCAGAGGTGGCTCTAGGCTTTGTGAGGCCTTAGGCAAATCTTAAACATGAGGCCCCACTCACGCCCAGAACCGGAAAAATAATTAAAGCGAAAAAAAAATAACTGTACAAATTGCATATATTAAGAGGAGATCCACAGAGCCTGGCAGAAGGGGAGGAGTCTGGAGAAGGGAGTACATGGAGCCACCCACTGACCCTGGGATGTCACCCCTGGCGGTGCTGAATTGAACAGTCCGCCCCTGGCAGGGGTAAAAGTAGTAGCGGGCAGAGAGACGTCCCTGGGGACACTGACTGGGGACACACACGTCAGACAAATTAGGCGGCCGCGAGGCCCCTGGGAGTGCGAGGCCTAAGGCGACCGCCTAATTTGCCTAATTAGAGAGCCGCCTCTGCAAGTGTGCCTGTGGGAATGTATACATATTTAACCAAAATATCATAGTAGGTAAGGTCAAATAAAGACAATAGTCTATCCAGAGACAATAGTCCATCCATTTGTAATGTCAGGGACTGATACTGGATGAGAAGACCTGGCTCTCAACTGGCTTCCCAATTCATCCCAAAGGTATTCAGTAGGGTTGAGGTCAGGCCACTCTAGATCCTCCACACCAAACTTCTCAAACCATGTCTTAATGGAGCTGGATTTGTGCCGAAGCACGGTCATACTGGAAAAGAAATGGGCCTTCCCCAAACTGTTATCACAAGGGCACAATTATCCAAAATGTCTTATGCCCCATACACACGGTCGGATTTTCCGACGGAAAATGTCCTATCGGACAATGTTGTCGGAAATTCCGACCGTGTGTAGGCACCATCGGACTTTTTCCGTCGGATTTTCCGAAGGACAAAGTTTTATCTCCTGCTCTCAAATTTTCCGACAACAAAGTCCTATCGGACTTTTTCCGATCGTGTGTAGCGAATTCCGACGGACAAAGTGCCACGCATGCTCAGATCACATTACAAGACCAAAGCTATTGGCTACTAGCCTCTACGTAGTCCCGTCGTACGCAACGAACGTCACCACGTTCAGGATGATCGGATTTTCCCACAACTTTGTCCGACCGTGGGTATGCAACACCAGTGTCGGACAAAATCCGTCGGAAAAAATCAGATGGATTTTGTGGTCGGATTTTCCGACCGTGTGTACGGGGCATTAGTATTTTGTAGCATTATCAGTGCTCTTCACTGGAAATATCTGAACCCAGTAGAGTGGAAGAGTGTCCACATACTTTCAGGCAAGCAGGGTATTATAACAGGTTTTTCTTTAAATCTCATAATAAATGGAGCATGTAAATAAAGGAAATTACCAAATGTTTCAACCATAATGGTAGTCCGACACTGCTTGACGTTATCAGCGCAGACTTCAGTGGTGGTCTGAGCCTTAGTGCACGTGTCTCCATGAAAATTCTCGCATTTCTCACACACAAGGCAGGTCCCTATTACAAAGAAAATAAATATAGTCAGTCTTAGAATCCAAATTATAAAAAAAATGGAATTGTAAAAAGCAGTTCGCTAACATGGGGCAGTTTTTTCAAGGAAAAACAAATAGAAAAGAGAAAAAAAAGTATGGAAAATACATACATAATCATTAAATACTCAAAATAACAAAATAAAAACACAGAGAATGCTAAATAATATAAACTGAACTATCCCAAATAATCACACAAAAAAAATAAAATAATTGTGAATCAGTGGTCTCCAAACTGCAGCCTTTGGGCCAGATGTGGCCCTTTGCGTGCATTTATCTGGCCCCATAAGAAATGAGATTCCTCCCACTTGCAATGACAGGGGCCTCCCACTGATATCAATGATGGGGCACTATTCCTCCCACTGATATCAATGATGAGGCACTATTCCTCCCACTGATATCAATGATGGGGCACTATTCCTCCCACTGATATCAATGATGGGGCACTATTCCTCCCACTGATATCAATGATGGGGCACTATTTTTCCAACTAGTACCAGTGATGGGGCACTATTCCTCCCACTGACACCAATGATGGGCACTATTCCTCCCACTTATACCAATGATGGGGCAATATTCCTTACATTGACACTAATAGCGGAGCACTATTCCTTCTAATGGGGCACTATTCCACTCACTAATACCAATGGTGGGGCACTATTCCACCCACTAATACCAATGGTGGGGCACTATTCCACCCACTAATACCAATGAAGGGGCAACATTCCTTACACTGACACCAATGACGGGGCACTATTTCTTCTGATAGGGCACTATTCCACCCACTAATACAAATTATGGGGCACTATTCCTTCCACTGACAGGAATAATGTGGTACTATTCCACCCACTAATACCAATGACAGGGCACTTTTTCCTTCCACTGCCATCAATGATGGGGCACTATCTCTTCTGATGGGGCACTATTCCTCACACTGATACCAATGATGAGACACTTTTCCTTTCACTGACACCAATGATGGGGCACTATTCCTCCAACTAGTACCAGTGATGGCACACTATTCCTCCCAATGACACCAATGATGGGGCACTATTCCTCCCACTGATACCAACAACGGGGCACTATTCCTCCCACTAATAACAATAATGAGGCACTATTCCTCCAACTAGTACCAGTAATGGGGAACCAATCTTCTCATTGATACCAATGATGGGTCGGTATTCCTTCCACTGACACCAATAATAGGACACTATTCCATGCACTAATACCAATGATGGGTCAATATTCCTTACACTGACACCAATGACGGGGCACTATTCCTTCTGATGGGGCACTTTTCCACCCAATAATACAAATGATGGGACACTATTCCTTCCACTGGCATGAATGATGGGGTGCTATTTCACCCACTAATACCAAAGATAGGGCACTATTTCCATCCACTGCCACCAATGATAGGCCACTATTCTTTCAGATGGGACACTATTCCTCCAACTATTATGTAGCACTATTCCTCCTCCCATTGAACACCAAGCCTGAGGCATTATTTACTTTCACTGACACTGAGGCATTTTCTACCCCCACTGGCCAGTCTGGCCCCCTAAAGTCTAAAGGGCAGTAAACTGGCACTTTGTTTAAAAAGTTGAGGCCTCTGCTCTAAATAAAGAAAACAAAAACATGGATTTTTTTTCAAGAAAACTTTGGCTAAGCTGGTTAATGAATGAAACTAAAATTACCTCTAGACATGTGCAATTAGTTTCGTTCCGAATACGTTTTTTAACGAATTTCGACAAATTCGTTAATTCGGAAATATCCGAATTAACAAAAAACATTTAACAAATTTTTCCAAATAATCGTAAATTCAAATATTTGAAAATTTGTAAATTCGTACATTCGCACATTCGTAAATTCGTAAATTTGTAAATTCGTATTTGTAAATTCAGAAATCTGAAATAATAATTAACTAATAATAACTAACTATTAAATTATAGGTATTGTAATTTCCTTTCAAATTTGGCTGTTAGTGAATGTAACAAATACAAATTTATCCAAAGCTACGAATTATCCAAAAAAACGAATGCCGTATCCAAACGAATGGAACGTAATGAATTAATAATAATAAATAACAATAATAAAAACTTTTTATTATTATTATTTATTATTATTAATTTGTTCCGTTCCACTTGTTTAGATGCGGCATTCATTATTTTGAATAATTTGTAACTTCGGATAAATTCGTATTCGCTACGTAACATCCGAATTTGAAAGGAAATAAAAATACCTATAATTTAAAGAGGAAGTAAACCCTGATGGGTTTTACTTCCTCTTTTGCTAGCTGCAAAGCCTGCAAAAGAAAAGCATAATGGGCTAGTATGCATCGCATACTAGCCCATTAAGTGCCACTTACCTGCAAAAGAATCCAGCGATGTCCCCTGTGTGGGCAGCGTCCATCTTCTTGCTCTCTTCCTTCGGGGCCGCGGACTCCGGCAATGTGATTCTCCGGAGCCACGTGACGCCACTCCCGCGCATGCGCACAAAATAGCCTTTAGTTTAGTTTCTTCCCCACGCATGTGCCGTACCAATTTCCGGCGGACTACAAGTGAAATATCTCCTAAACGGTGCACGTTTAGGAGATATTTTCACTACCTATAGGTAAGCCTTATGCCCTGTACACACGGTCAGATATTCTGATGGAAAAAGTCTGAGCGGATTATGTTGTCGAAAATCCGATCGTGTGTGGGCTCTAGCGGGCTTTTTCCGTCGGAATTTAAATTTAAGAGCAGGATCTCAAATTTTCCGACAACAAAATCCGATCTGACTTTTTCCGATCGTATGTAGGAAATTCCGACGCACAAATGCATGCTCAGATCAAATTACGAGACCAAAGCTATTGGCTACTAGCCTCTACGTAGTTCCGTAGTACGCAACGAACGTCACCACGTTCGGAACGATCAAATTTTCCGACAACTTTGTCCGACCATGTGTATGCAACACTGGTTTCGGACAAAATCCGGCGGAAAAAAACGACGGATTTTGTGGTCGGAATTTTCCGACCGTGTGTACAGGGGCTTATTCTAGGCTTAGCTATAGGTAAAAGTACAAAAAGTGGGTTTACAACCACCTTAATAGTTAGTTACTATTTCAGATTTTCAAATTTTCAGAATTTCGAATTTCGAATTTCCAAATTCCAAATTTCTGAAATTTCTAATTTACGAATGTACGAATATACAAATATATGAATTTTCTAACTTACGAATGTACGAATTTATGAATCCTCTAATTTACGAATGTACGAATATAAAAATTTTCTAATTTACGAATGTATGAATTTATAAATTCTCTAATTTACGAATGTACGAATATACAAATTTTCTAATTCATGAATGTATGAATTTACGAAATTTCTAATTTACGAATGTACGAATTTATGAATTCTCTAATTTACGAATGTACGAATATACAAATTTTCTAATTTACGAATGTACGAATTTATAAATTTTCTAATTTACGAATGTACAAATTTACGAACTTTCTAATTGAAGAATGTTCGAATTTACAAATTTTCTAATTGAAGAATGTACGAATATACGAAGTTTCTAATTTACGAATGAACTAATTTACAAATCTTCTAATTTACGAATGTACGTATTTACAAATTTTCTAATTTATGAATTTTCTAATTTACGAATGTACGAATTTACGAAATTTCTAATTCATGAATGTACGAATATACGAATTTTCTAATTTACGAATGAACTAATTTACAAATTTTCTAATTTACGAATGTACGAATTTACGAATGTTCGAATTTACGAATATACATATTTACGAATGTACAAATTTACCAATTGCGATCATAACGAATGACCAGAAAAACGAAAAAAAATCTGAATGAAACGAAAATGAACAAATTTTTTGGCAGGGCACATGCCTAAATTGACTTCATCAAAATTGTGACATTCCCAAAATTGGTATTTTCCCATCCAAAAAATTTTTTGGCAAAATCTCTCCACTCGTCCCCAGTCACGATAGCTGAAAATGCTCACCTGTAGCGATAGAGATGGACAGTATCAGTAATATGTTCAGTACAAGCTTCATGTTGGATATGATGTGGAGGAAGCCGGAGTCTCTGAGTCGAAGTGACTGTCAAGTTGTGCTTCACCGGTATTTATGTTTATGCCAACATACACGGAAGATTACGAATGTAAAAAATTAATCCCTTTGGACATACCGTAACAAATTAAGTAAGGAACTGCTTGTACGGAATCTCTGATGATGTGGACATAATGATCGGAACATTGGTGACAAAACCTCTAGAAGCAATTTAATTATAGTGTGTCTCCAAGTTTATGATGTGCCATTGTTTTAATGTAAACGCAAGCTATTATTGTCTTGAGAACATACCGTACATATTGTGCGGAATTTTGATAAGGCTAATCAAGATCGTATGAAGCAGTTTCTTTTATTAGGTACTAATGAATAATTATTAACGGTCTCTGTCAATTTTTGCTGAGATTTTTTAATAATCATGGAAACATTAAAGCAGAACTCCAGCCTCACCTGTGTCTATTCATCTGCTTCTGCAATTGGTGCTCGGTGTGAAACTATGTTGCTCTCTAACCACTTGCTTACTGGGCACTTAAACCCCCCTCCTGCCCAGACCAATTTTCAGCTTTCGGCGCTGACGTACTTTTGAATGACAATTGCGCGGTCATACAACACTGTACCCAAATGAAAGTTTTATATTTTTTTTTTCCCACAAATAGAGCTTTCTTTTGGTGGTATTTAATCACAACTGGGGGTTTTATATTTTGCTAAACAAACAAAAAAAGATGGAAAACTGGTGGGCACTGATAGGCTGCACTGGTGGGCACTGGTAGGCTGCAATGATGGGCACAGATAAGGTGGCACTGATGGGGACAGATAAGTCGGTACTGATGGGCACAGATAAGATTGCACTGATGGGCATGGATGGGTGGCATGGATGGGTGGCACGGATAGGTGGCATGGATGGGTGGCATGGATGGGCACTAATAGATGGCACTGATAGATGGCACTGATGGGCACTGATAGATGGCACTGATAGGTGGCACTGATAGGCACTGATAGGTGGCACTGATGGGCACTGGTAGGGGACACTAATGGGCACTGGTAGGTGACACTGATGAGCACTGGTAGGTGACACTGATGTGCAGCACTGTAAAGGCACATTGTGGGCACTGGCACTGTGGGTACTGACAGATGGCACTGTGGGCACTGACAGATGAAGCTGGTGGGCACTGACAGGTGGAGCTGGTGGGCACTGGTAGGCGGCACTTGTATAGGGCACAGGTGGGCACCATGGACCTTGGGCACATTGCAGTAATTGGGACTGATGTCCCTCTCACTGCCACCGGTGATCGGCTTTTTTTTTTTTTCTCCTCGCGCTGTCAGCACGAGAAGGAAAAAAAGCAGATTACCGGCTCTGTTGATCTCACAAGATCAGCTGTCATTGGCTGACAGCTGGTCACGTGGTAAAGGCTCAGGATCGACCCCTTACTCGGATCTGTGATCCAGTGAGTCTCACAGACTCTCTGATCACAGAGCGTGCCGCACGCGCCCTTCAGGGGGCACGCAGGCCACTCGTGAACAGGACGACGTCAATAGACGTAGTCCCGGCAAGTTAGATCTGCGCTGTTGCCGTCATTCGGCTATAGCGCGGATCTCAGGTGGTTAAAGGAGAAGTAGGGCCAAAGCTCTTTTGAACTTCTCCTGTGGGTCACATAATTGCACGTAGTTCTGCACTCCTTTGACTCATTTTCAATCTACAGCGTGCTAAAATCTGTTATCGTCTGACGTCGCTGAGTCAGCCCAGGCTCTGGAGAGATCCCAACTTTAATGTCAGGATCCACCCAGATGCCTGGACTGGCAGCTGGCTCAGCCTTCCAGTTAGCTGCAGAGAGCTTGAGCCAGCCGCTCTTGCCCCCTCAACAGCCTGGTGCTCCAGTGAGTGACAGATGGGAAGAGCAGAAAGCCGGAGACTAATGCCCCGTACACACGATCGGATTTTCTGACAACAAATGTTGGATGTGAGCTTGTTGGTGGAAAATCTGACCGTGTGAATGCTCCATAGAACACTTGTTGTCGGACTTTCAGCCAACAAATGTTGGCTAGCAGGTTCTTAAATTTTCCACCAACAAATTTTTGTTGTCGGACTTTCCGATAGTGTGTACACAAGTCCGCCGCACAAAAGTCCACGCATGCTCGGAATCAATGTTCACCAAACACAACTTTAGCAGAAGGAGCCCAAAGGGTGGCGCATGACTACTGAACTTCCTTTTTATCGGCTCGCCGTACGTCTTGTACGTCACTACGTTCGTAATTGTTGGCCAACATTTGTGTGACCGTGTGTATGCAAGACAAGTTGGAGCCAACAACTTTCGAACAAAATTCCACAGTTTTGTTGTTGCAAAGTCCGATCGTGTGTACGGGGCATAACAGTCACTGGCTCTCTACTCACTGAAGACCAAAAACGAAGTGATCAGTGGTCTTTGCTCATTCTTCCAGAAGTGCATTTGTGAGGTCAGGCACTGATGTTGGATGAGGAGGCCGCAGTCTTCTCTCTAATTCATCCAAAAGGTGTTCTATCGGGTTGAGGTCAGGACTCTGTGGAGGCCAGTCAAGTTCCTCCACACCAAACTCGCTCATCCATGTCTTTATGGACCTTGCTTTTATCACTGGTCCAAATCATTTTGGTGGAGGGGGGATTATGGTGTGGGGTTGTTTTTCAAGGGTTGGGTTTGGCCCCTTAGTTCCAGTGAAGGGAACTCTTAAGGCGTCAGCATACCAAGACATTTTGGACAATTTCTTACTCCAAACTTTGTGGGAACAGTTTGGGGATGGCCCCTTCCTGTTCTAACATGACTGCACAAAGCAAGGTCCATAAAGACATGGATGAGTGAGTTTGGGGTGGAGGAACTTGACTGTGACTGGCCTGCATAGAGTCCTGACCTCAACCCAATAGAACACCTTTGGGATGAATTAGAGTGGAGACTGCGAGCCAGGCCTTCAGTGCCTGACCTCACAAATGCATCTGGAAGAATAGTCAAACATTCCCATAGACACACTCCTAAACCTTGTGGACAGCCTTTCCAGAAGAAGCTGTTATAGCTGCAAAGGGTGGGCCAACTCAATATTGAACCCAACGGACAAAGATTTGGATGCCATTAAAGTTCATGTGTGTGTAAAGACAGATGGCACAATACTTTTGACAATATAGTGTATATACAGTATGTATGTTTTGTTTGTTTTTTAATCCCACACTTTTTTAATTTTACTTTTCCTCTCTTCCTAAGTACTTGCCTCTGAGTTTCATTGAAGGGCATTGCAGCAGACATACTTTCTGTCTGTGGACGTCAGATCTTCCACAAGATTTGGAACAATGTCCCTTTGTCCATCTTTCCTCCTCATTTGTCCCTCATTTTGGTTTGATCCATATAGTTGTATATGAAGTGCACTTTTTATCTTTCAAAAAGTGTTTCCCAATGCTAAACCTTTCATCCAAATTCTAAATTGCTGCATTTGTAAATTCCAAAAGACAATATAAAGGAATAGTAGTGGTAAAAAAATCACTTGTGGGTTAAACCAATCTTTTTTTTGTACAATTCTCCTTTAAGGGGGCGTGGCAGGGGGAGTGTCTTATGCCTACATACTTTTCCTAATAGGTGGCCCTCATTCCAATCACAGAAAGTTGGGAGTTATGCATGATGACACTCTTGGCTTCATGGGGTGTTAATCACTACCAGTGTTTCTGGTTCATACAACTTCTGTAGACCCAATGTCACCTTAATGAGGAAGAGTTTCTGCAGGACCCCCATTGTCCTCAATGAATCTTAGTGTAGTAGTGATACCTTTTCAAGGTGTCCGCTATGTGTAAATTTAGTTATTTTTGTGTCTCAGAACAGTAAAGGGGTTCTGAGAGCTAATTGGATAGGGAAGCTTTGGCATCGGTTTGGCTGGGCTGTGTTGGGGTTCTGCCTGATCATGTGTGTGGTAAGGTACACATGACAGGCTCAAAACCAGGCCTGGTTGGACTTTTGAGTATCGGCATTCCTCGGAGCCAATCAGTGGGTGCGTTTGGCCCCGCTGAGGAGTCTGGGGAAGGGTACTTAAGATGCTGGAGTCACGTGTTCAGGGTTCGTTAGGCCAGAGCTGCCTGTTCCTGGATCTGGGCCTGGGGTAGCCCCGCGAGGGGTCCCGGTCAGAAGAGTGTGTGCCGCCCCGCAACATGGTTGGTTTGACAGGCCTCACAGACCCGCTTGGTCTGGGGCAAGGATCCATCTGTTCCCGAGTCTCGGAACCGGCTGGTCCGAGGCACAGTGACTGAGGGAGGATTCAAGGCGTCCGGGTGTGCTCTCAACTTGGAGGGGCACCGCAGTGAGTGTAAGCAACCGGGGGAGGACTCTTTGGAGGAGGGCCAACAAGCTGGCATCCTGAGAAGTGCCTGGTTGCTGGGCTGTCAAGGACACTTGAGAATCCACGCTTCCCCAATAATGTCAAGGAGACGGATAACGTTCCAGGTACTGAGGAAAGGTTCCTGTTTTGTTTCTGAGTGCCACTTTGATTCAAGGTCAGAGACTTTGCAAATTTCGTAATTGAAGTGCTGACTGCCATAATCTTGGGCTAGAGATTTGTTCAGCTTGGAAGTGCCCAGCTGCGAGTGGCTACTCTCTGGGTTGGCAAATAGAGACTTTCGTATACTTAGCAGTTCAAGTTGCCTGAGTTTTCTTCATCCTTGCCCTCTGTTCCCACATGTGACTGTGTCTGTTGGATGTTACCCCTGCAAATAAAAACCTTTCAAAAAGGACTTTTATGGTGTCAGCGTGCAAAGTCTTTGGGTACTAACTCTGGGAACCCCTAGACCTGGAGGAACAAGCAAAGCGGAGGTAACCGGTAAGCCCAAAAGTCAAGGCCGCCCCATCGAGGGTTATGGCCGCTACATTATATTTTGAGGGGACAGCAAATTTACACTGTTATACAAGCTGTACACTCACAAATTTACATTGTAGTAAAGTGTCATTTCTTCAGTGTTGTCACATGAAAAGATATAAAAAAATATTTACAAATATGTGAGGGGTGTACTCACTTTTGTGAGATATGTGTAGTGTATTATCCACTTACATACTGGTGTCTTATGTTGTGAAGTGTGATAGAGACTGCAAACACATGTAGCACCCTGGGGTTTAGTCAGGCAGCTCCTCACAAATTTACTTGCCAAGAATAGTCATCTTGGTCGATAGATAGAGATCTATTGATTTCTCCCTAAGTTTGGCCTTGTTGCACTTTTCTCTTCTACCACTAGGTGAACTTGGTGGTACTAGATATGAGAAGGGCAACCCAAGGTCAGATTATGGGTATATGGGGTATCTCAGCCAATGGGTTTTCTTGAATCCCTTGGCCTGCTTGGAGAACCTATATATTCGGGTGAGGTCAGGTGATCTGTGTTCTGTGCCACCTAGACGGCTGTCTGGGTGGATGTGTGTCATACACCCCGGGCTGCTAGGCCAGAGATTGGGCCTACCCCGGGGGCATCTGGCTGCCAGGCCGTGCGAGGGTCTAACCAGAAGTAAGAGGGCAGCGCAGGGTTGGGACTGTGGCTCGCCAACCAAAAGTGATGGTTCTGTCAGCCGGAGAAACTGTCAGTGGTTGGAGGTAGAGGGGAAGCTGTCGCCACAAAGGGACCAACTACCTTTACCAGGGACCACAGTGAGTAACTGAAGAAAGTACCGGAACCATATTCTCAACGAACGGGCACGTTGAAGAATCAGGAAACTTCAGACGGTGATCAAGTCAGGGACCCAACCTGTGGAGGAGACGGTTGCAGGGCAGCCTTGTGAGTCAAGCCAGGGACCTCGTCGGTCAGCAGGGGTGAAGCTTGAGAAGTATCTGGAGTGCCAAGCTAGGGACCCAGCAGGAAGCGTGGGTGACGCTTGAGGGAGATACCACTACCAACTTTGGAGGAGCTCAAGGGATTCAGAGTCAGTGAATCAGAGGGTCTAGTGAGAGACCGGGAGCTCAGAGTTGAAGAAATACAAGAGGCAGTTGTAGTGGAGCAGAAAGAATTGTTACGTTTGAGTTAGGAACTGTTAAAGGACTGTTGCCATAAGACCCGGCCAGCTCCGAGATCACAGGAGGAGAGATGGCTGTGAGTACAGCCATATATGTGTGCCTGGATAGGGGATCGGCAGGGGGGCGGCATAAAGAGCAAATGAGCTTTCTATATTCCTCCATGCAGCTGCTCAATGCGTGGAGGAGGGAGAGGAGAATCAAGCATTCAGCGGCTGCATGGAGGAATATAGAAAGCTCATCTCCTCTATATGCAGCCCCACTGCTTCTCCTCCTATCCAAATTCTTTTACTGCCCCCCCCCTTCTCCTTGTGCTCCCCCACCACACTCTCTAGCCCCCCCTCCCCACAGTTCTCTCAATCCTTGATCTTTCTGCCTCCCCTGCTCTCTAGCGCTCTCCAGCCCCCCCCCCCTGCTTCCCACTCACCACAGTGCTCTCCAGCCCCCCCCCTGCTTCCCACCCCCCCTGCTTCCCACCCCCCCCCCCTGCTTCCCACCCACCACAGTGCTCTCAAGCCCCCCCCTGCTTCCCACCCACCACAGTGCTCTCCAGCCCCCCCCCTGCTTCCCACCCACCACAGTGCTCTCCAGCTCTCCCCCCCCCCCTGCTTCCCACCCACCACAGTGCTCTCCAGCTTCCCACCCACCACAGTGCTCTCCCCCCCCCCCCTGCTTCCCACCCACCACAGTGCTCTCCAGCCCCCCCCCTGCTTCCCACCCACCACAGTTCTCTCCAGCCCCCCCCTGCTTCCCACCCACCACAGTGCTCTCCAGCCCCCCCCCGCTTCCCACCCACCACAGTGCTCTCAAGCCCCCCCCCTGCTTCCCACCCACCACAGTGCTCTCCAGCCCCCCCCTGCTTCCCACCCACCACAGTGCTCTCCAGCCCCCCCCCCCCCCGCTTCCCACCCACCACAGTGCTCTCCAGCCCCCCCCCCTGCTTCCCACCCACCACAGTGCTCTCCAGCCCCCCCCCTGCTCCCACCCACCACAGTGCTCTCCAGCCCCCCCCCCTGCTTCCCACCCACCACAGTGCTCTCCAGCCCCCCCCCCTGCTTCCCACCCACCACAGTGCTCTCCAGCCCCCCCCCTGCTTCCCACCCACCACAGTGCTCTCCAGCCCCCCCCTGCTTCCCACCCACCACAGTGCTCTCCAGCCCCCCCCCTTGCTTCCCACCCACCACAGTGCTCTCCAGCCCCCCCCCTGCTTCCCACCCACCACAGTGCTCTCCAGCCCCCCCCCCTGCTTCCCACCACCACAGTGCTCTCCAGCCCCCCTGCTTCCCACCCACCACAGTGCTCTCCCCCCCCCCTGCTTCCCACCCACCACAGTGCTCTCCAGCCCCCCCCCTGCTTCCCACCCACCACAGTGCTCTCCAGCCCCCCCCCTGCTTCCCACCCACCACAGTGCTCTCCAGCCCCCCCCTGCTTCCCACCCACCACAGTGCTCTCCCGCCCCCCCCTGCTTCCCACCCACCACAGTGCTCTCCAGCCCCCCCCCCCCTGCTTCCCACCCACCACAGTGCTCTCCAGCCCCCCCCTGCTTCCCACCCACCACAGTGCTCTCCACCCCCACAGTGCTCTCCACCCCCACCTCACCCCCCCCCCCTGCTTCCCACCCACCACAGTGCTCTCCAGCCCCCCCCCCACCCACCACAGCCCCCCCCCTGCTTCCCACCCACCACAGTGCTCTCCAGCCCCCCCCCCCTTCCCACCCACCACAGTGCTCTCCAGCCCCCCCCCTGCTTCCCACCCACCACAGTGCTCTCCAGCCCCCCCCTGCTTCCCACCCACCACAGTGCTCTCCAGCCCCCCCTGCTTCCCACCCACCACAGTGCTCTCCAGCCCCCCCCTGCTTCCCACCCACCACAGTGCTCTCCAGGCCCCCCCCTGCTTCCCACCCACCACAGTGCTCTCCACCCCCCCTGCTTCCCACCCACCTGTTAGGTACCTGAGTGGTGAGCCTGACTTCGCTGGGAGAGGGCCTCTCTTACGGCTCTGGTTCAGGGCCCACTGGAGTGGAGACAGTGGTCCCGTGAGCACAGCGGGGTAGGAGTGCCTGGAATGGATGCTGTGGGAGACGTAGCTGATCAGTAGCGATCTCCTGGATGTTGAAGCAGCAGAGACTGGCAGGTAGCGGAGCAGGGTCCGGATGTAGGGTGACCCCGAGATGGCGTCAGCAACTCTGGAAGTATGCAGCATGCAGGGAGCAGGCAGAGGGGTCGTCAGGCAGGCCGGGTCTGGATACACTTTGGCAGGCAGGTAAGTGGGCACAGGCAATGGAGAGGTCAGACAGGCAGGAGATCAGCGTTCAGGTATCAGTCCAAAGCAGAGTCAACAGGCCGGAATCAGGAGTGGAGAAGGCAGCAGAGTCAAGTGGAAGCCGGATCAGGTAAACAGGAGTACACAACAGAGGCAGGTTAAACAAGGGGCAAACTGCAGACGAACAGCACTTGACATGTGCAGCTGTCATTCTTTTAAAGGCCAACTGGCGCCAAACAGCGCTAACGCGTCACGTGTGCGCCCGCGACGCACGTGCCCGCGCTCGCTGCGCACGCGCGCGCGCCTGAGGAGTACGACGGCGCGTACCCTCGTTTCGACGCCCGGACGAATCAGCGGCGCGTGTGCGCATGCGCGCGCGCCGATTCGACCGTACGTCGCAAGTGGAGCCCTGACATTGCCCCCCCACAAGGGGCAACCTCCGGGTGCCCAGTTGGTCATCCTTCTCAGGGTGTGAAATGAAAAAAGCACGAATTAGTCTTCCAGCATGTATATTGTCCTCAGGTTCCCAAGAATTGCTTTCTGGGCCGAAGCCCTTCCATTTGATTAGAAACTGTCTTTGCCCTTGTCGCCTTCTACAGTCTAGAACAACTTCTACCTCGTACTCCTCGTTTCCATCCACTAGGACAGGTTCAGGAGGCCCGGACTCCCTATTGGGGAAGGGATCGGGTACCGAGGGTTTCAATAGAGAGACATGAAACACAGGATGTATCTTCATGATGTCTGGCAGGGACAGTTCATAGGACACCTCATTAATCCTCCTCTTTACAGGAAAAGGGCCCAGGAACTTGGGTGCCAACTTCTTAGAGGGACAGGTTAACTTTAAATTAGAAGAGGAAAGCCATACCTGATCCCCGATTTGCAGATTCAACTCTCCCCTCCTCTTTTGGTCAAAGGCTTTCTTACTGTCCGCCTGGGCCTTGGTTATGGCTTCCTGGAGGATTTGGTTGTTGCGGCTTAGGAAGGTCACTGCGTCCTGGACCGCTGGAACTGAGGACTCTGTAAGAAAATCTGGTAGAAATGTTAAATGGAACCCATAATTGGCGAAAAACGGGGACTGTCCCGTGGTCGAGTGGCTGGCGTTGTTGTACGCGAATTCTGCTAAGGGCAGCAGAGAAACCCAATCATCTTGCACAAATGAAGTGAAACACCTAATATATTGTTCGAGGGTCTGGTTTGTGCGCTCAGTCTGCCCATTAGTTTGAGGGTGGTAAGCTGAGGATAGGGCCAGCTCAATCTTTAGACTATCACACAGTGCCCTCCAAAACCGCGAGGTGAACTGGACTCCCCTGTCCGAGACTATATTCTTGGGTACCCCGTGTAACCTAACGATCTCTCGGATAAAAACACGGGCCGTCTCTGCTGCAGATGGGGTTCCCCTTAGGGGTAGGAAGTGGGCCATCTTTGAGAGTCGGTCAACGACTACAAAGATGGCCGTGTGATCTTCAGAGGGGGGCAGCTCGACTATAAAGTCCATCGTTATCATACGCCAGGGTCGATCAGGTGCAGGTAGAGGCTTGAGTAGGCCCCAGGCCCGGCCCCTAGTAGTCTTGCTTCGGGAGCACACTGGGCATGAACTGACATACTTGGAGCAGAATTCCTTCAGACCAGGCCACCAGAAGGTGCGCTGCACCAAGTCAAGAGTCTTTCGGGCCCCAAAGTGTCCTGCTAGTGGGTGATCGTGGAGGAGGGCCAATACTTTAACCCGGATGGGTTCGGGAACAAACACCTGGCTGTCCTTCCAGAGAAGCCCCTCTCTACGATTTAGTGAAAGTCCTGGGGGAAGGAGCGGGTTCAGGGAGGCCTCCCTGATCTGGGACAGTAAATCCGGCTGTAGTAGAAGGAAGTTGCTTGCAGGGAGGATGGTATCAGGAGGTGTGGAGTCTTTAGGGCAGTCGAACATGCGTGAAAGCGCATCTGGCTTTACATTTTTAGATCCAGGCCGGTAGGTAATGTGGAAGCTGAAACGTGAAAAGAAGAGGGCCCAGCGGGCTTGTCGTGGTTTTAGACGTTTTGCCGTCCTTAAGTACTCAAGATTCTTGTGGTCCGTGTAAATTAGTACAGGGTGGACTGCTCCCTCCAGCAAGTACCTCCATTCCTCCAGCGCTGATTTTATGGCTAGCAGTTCTCGGTCACCGACATCGTAGTTCCTTTCTGCGGGTGAAAGTTTCCGGGAAAAGAAGCCCACAGGGTGCATTAGGTCCTTATTGCCCTGGCGTTGGGAGACCACGGCCCCCACTGCTACCTCAGAGGCATCCACTTCCAGGATGTATGGGAGAGATGGGTCAGGGTGACTGAGGATGGGAGCGGATGTGAATCGCTCCTTGAGTTTCACAAACGCCTCCTGGGCCTCTGGACCCCAATGAAACCGTACATTCTGCCTTGTTAGCTGTGTGATTGGTGAGATGATGGCCGAGAACCCCTTGATGAACTTTCTGTAAAAATTAGCAAATCCGACAAAACGCTGCACACCCTTCTTGTCAGAGGGTGGCGGCCAGTCCAGCACAGCCGTTACCTTCTGCGGGTCCATCTCGATGCCTGCTGGGGAGATCTGAAGACCCAAGAATTGGATGCTCTGCTGCTCGAAGGTGCACTTCTCTGCTTTCGCGTACAATCCGTGCTGACGAAGACGGAGTAAGACTCGGCCCACATGCCCCCGATGCTGCTCAAGCGTTCTGGAGAAGATTAGGATGTCATCCAAGTATACAATGACAAAAATGTCCAGGAAGTCCCTGAAGACCTCATTTATGAGGTGCTGGAAAGTAGCCGGGGCATTACAAAGGCCGAAGGGCATAACTAAGTATTCGTAATGCCCAAAACGGGTACGAAATGCAGTCTTCCATTCATCACCTGATCGGATGCGAACCAGGTTATAGGCCCCTCTTAAGTCCAGTTTGGAGAATATGGTGGCCGCTCTTAGTTTTTGAAACAGTTCCGGTATTAAGGGTAAGGGATAGCGATTTTTAATTGTAACTTTATTTAGCTCCCGGTAGTCCACACAGGGTCGGAGTGACTGGTCTTTCTTGGTTACAAAGAATATGCCGGCCCCTGCGGGTGAGGTGGAGTGACGTATAAACCCCTTCTTTAGGTTCTCCGAAATGTAGGCCTTCAGGGCCTCTTGTTCCTTCTCGGAAAGGGGGAAGATACGCCCGAACGGAATCTCGGCCCCCGGCAAAAGTTCTATGGGACAATCATAGGTGCGGTGTGGGGGTAGGGTGTCCGCTCCCCGTTTACTAAAGACGTCTAAGAATTCATGGTATGGTTCCGGTACCGCTTGGATCAGGTCAGTATCAGAGTCCAGACAAAGAAGCGTAGCGGGTTGTACCGGAGCTTCGTGTAAGCAATGTTCCAGGCAGTAGGGGGACTGGAACTTGACCTCCCCTGTGGACCAGCAGATGGTCGGATCGTGTGCCTGCAACCAGGGGATGCCCAGGATCACTGGGAACAGGGGGGACGAGATTACGTCCAAGGTTAACAGTTCCTGGTGGTGGAGAGAAGAGATAGTGAACAGAGGTTGGGTCTCCTGGACAACTTGGCCCGATTTAATGCGGGAACCGTCAGCCAGGAAGACGGATAGTCCGCGGGCCTTCCTCTGAAGAGGAATGTCGTGCCGGCTGGCAAAGGTGGTATCGATGAAACAGCTGCAGGCTCCTGAATCAAGGATGGCGTTGGTGCGAATCGTCCTTCCCAGGAACTGAAAAGACAGGGGTAGAGAGATGTGGGTGGCATGGACTGGTAAGTGAGCAGAGTTGATTGACACAGACGAAAGGCACTTACGCCGCTTGCTCGGGCAACTGTTCACAAAGTGTCCGGGCCCACCACAGTACAGGCACAAATTTAGTTGACGGCGTCGGGCACGTTCCTCCAGAGACAGAGTGGGTCGCATGAGACCAAGCTGCATCGGCTCGCCGGCATCGGGAAGAGGATGGGCAGGGGCCATTGGCTGAGCGGGCATGTAACGGCCAGCCGGTAATGGAGCCCTTGCGGTCATCCAAGCCGGACGGTGGACTTGAGCGGATCTCTCGACTCTGCGTTCCCGGAGCCGACGGTCAATTTGTATGCTCAAAGTTATCAGGCCCTCCAAAGTGTCTGGGGTGCCCACTCGGGCAAGTTCATCCTTTAGGCCTTCGGAGAGGCCCATGCGGAACTGATGCCTTAAAGCCGAGTCATTCCACTGGGTGTCTGCGCTCCATCGTCTAAAGTCTGTCACATAGTCCTCGGCCGTTCTGCGGCCTTGCTGGAGCGCAGATAGAGCAGACTCGGCTGTGGTGGTTAGCTGGGGGTCCTCGTAAAGTTGCGCCATGGCTTCCAGGAAAGACGAGAGGGACTGCGTCAGCATGCTATTTCCCTCCAGCAGGCGATGAGCCCAAATCTGAGGTTCGCCCTGCAGCAGGGAGATTACGAACCCCACTTTGGTGGCCTCTAGGGAGAAGGTTCTGGGTTGAAGAGCAAAGTATAACTGGCAGGCGTTGCGGAAGACACGGAATTTGGAACGATCTCCGGAGAAGCGATCAGGAACAGGTACTCTGGGTTCAGGAGGCAGCATCACCACCGCAGGAGGAGTAGCAGGTGTTGCAGAAGGTTGCGGAGATGTAGGAGCCGCAACATTGGGGTCAGCAAGTTGCTGCACTCGACCTTCCAGTCTGGTATACCCTTCTTGCAGGGATTGCACCGCCTGAGTGAGGGCTGCCAGGTGTGAGCAGAACTCCTTCATGGCAGAGGCTTCTCCCGCAGGCTCAGTCATGGCTGTTCGTACTGTTAGGTACCTGAGTGGTGAGCCTGACTTCGCTGGGAGAGGGCCTCTCTTACGGCTCTGGTTCAGGGCCCACTGGAGTGGAGACAGTGGTCCCGTGAGCACAGCGGGGTAGGAGTGCCTGGAATGGATGCTGTGGGAGACGTAGCTGATCAGTAGCGATCTCCTGGATGTTGAAGCAGCAGAGACTGGCAGGTAGCGGAGCAGGGTCCGGATGTAGGGTGACCCCGAGATGGCGTCAGCAACTCTGGAAGTATGCAGCATGCAGGGAGCAGGCAGAGGGGTCGTCAGGCAGGCCGGGTCTGGATACACTTTGGCAGGCAGGTAAGTGGGCACAGGCAATGGAGAGGTCAGACAGGCAGGAGATCAGCGTTCAGGTATCAGTCCAAAGCAGAGTCAACAGGCCGGAATCAGGAGTGGAGAAGGCAGCAGAGTCAAGTGGAAGCCGGATCAGGTAAACAGGAGTACACAACAGAGGCAGGTTAAACAAGGGGCAAACTGCAGACGAACAGCACTTGACATGTGCAGCTGTCATTCTTTTAAAGGCCAACTGGCGCCAAACAGCGCTAACGCGTCACGTGTGCGCCCGCGACGCACGTGCCCGCGCTCGCTGCGCACGCGCGCGCGCGCGCGCCTGAGGAGTACGACGGCGCGTACCCTCGTTTCGACGCCCGGACGAATCAGCGGCGCGTGTGCGCATGCGCGCGCGCCGATTCGACCGTACGTCGCAAGTGGAGCCCTGACACCCCCGCTGCTCTCCAGCCCCCCCCCACAGTGCTGTCCAGCCCCCACGTGCTCCCCACCCCTGTTCTTTCTGCCCCCGGTGCTCTCCAGCTCCCACCCCAGTGCTCTTCACCCCCACAGTGCTCTCCAGCCCCCCGTGCTCCCCACCCCCACAGTGCTCTCCAGCCCCCCCGTGCTCCCCGCCCCTGTTCTTTCTGCCCCCGGTGCTCTCCAGCTCTCCCCATGAGTCTCCAGCCCCCACCCCAGTGCTCTCCACCCCCCACAGTGCTGTTCAGCCCCCCCGTGCTCCCCAACCCTGTTCTTTCTGCCCCCGGTGCTCTCCAGCCCCCCCCCCACAGTGCTGTCCAGCCCCCACGTGCTCCCCACCCCTGTTCTTTCTGCCCCCGGTGCTCTCCAGCTCCCACCCCAGTGCTCCCCACCCCCCACAGTGCTCTCTAGCCCCCTGTGCTCCCCACCCCCCACAGTGCTGTCCAGCCCCCCATGCTTCCCACCCCTGTTCTTTCTGCCCCCGGTGCTCTCCAGCCCCCACCCCAGTGCTCTCCACCCCTGTTGTTTCTGCCCCTGGTGCTCTCCAGCTCCCCCCCACAGTGCTCTCCACCCCCCCCACAGTGCTCTCCACCCCCCCACAGTGCTCTCCAGCCCCCCGTGCTCCCCACCCCCCACAGTGCTGTCCAGCCCCCCCGTGCTTCCCACCCCTGTTCTTTCTGCCCCCGGTGCTCTCCACCCCCCACCCCAGTGCTCTCCACCCCTGTTCTTTCTGCCCCCGGGGCTCTCCAGGCCCCACCCCAGTGCTCTCTAGCCCCCCCACAGTGTTGTCCAGTCCCCCGTGCTCCCCACCCCTGTTCTTTCTGCCCCCGGTGCTCTCCAGCTCCCACCCCAGTGCTCCCCACCCCCCACAGTGCTCTCCAGCCCCCTGTGCTTCCCACCCCTGTTCTTTCTGCCCCCGGTGCTCTCCAGCCCCCACCCCAGTGCTCTCCACCCCTGTTCTTTTTGGCTCCCCCACCAGTGCTCTCTTAAGCTCCCCCCCAGCACTCTCTCTCTCTCTCTCTATATATATATATATATATATATGCCCTATGTGATTTCATATCTGTCTTATCTATATATAATACACTCTTCAAATGTGCTTTAAAATGTATGGTTTTCCCTTTCATGAACCAGGAAATAATGACGTTATGCTGTTGCGCTGGTATAATAATGCTGTGGGGCTGGTATGAAATTTTTTCCAGGGCTGGATTTTATTCCCAGTCCGGCCCTGCCTGCATGTGCAGAAGTGGAGCCTTGAGCCTTCGCTGCCCATGACCCTGTTGCCAGTTCACTAGTTTCCTACCGTTGACCACTTTTGGTAGATCCTGACCACGGCAGACCAGGAACATCCCACAAGAGCTGCAGTGTTTGAGATGACCCAGTCATCTAACTATTACAATTGTCAAAGTCGCTCAGCTCCTTATGCTTGCCCATTTTTTTTTCTGCTTTCCATAAATAAACTTCAGGAACAACATTTTCACTTGCTGCCTAATATATCCAACCGACTTTCAGATGCCATTGTCACAAGATATTCAGTGTTATTCACTCTGTCAGTGGACAAAATGTTATGGCTGATCAGTGTATTGGCTAACGGAAAACCATAGGTATTAATATGGCGTTGGCCCCACTTTGCAGCTATAACAACCTCCACTCTTCTAGGAAGGCTTTCTCCAAAAAAGAGTTTGGTGTCTGTGGAAATTTGTGTCCATTCAGCCAAAAGAGCATTTATGAGGGCAGGTGCTGATATTGGATGAGAAGACTAGACTCATATTTCAGCTTTCCAATTTATTCCAAAGGATACATTTATGGAGCTGGTTTTGTACCCACAGGCACAGCCATGTTGTCTAAAATGTCTTTATTACCTGAGGCATACCTGCCAACTTTTGAACTTCAGAATGAGGGACACTTGAGGAAGGAAGTAACCTTGCATAGCGCGCCGTGGGAAATGTGGGCGTGGTCAAACTTCATCATTAAACAAAACTCGGGCTTCCTTGTACCTATAAAATATGCTTTTATTATTGTTCCAAGCAAGAGTCTCATGGATACATACAAACCCCAGCACATTCATTTAAAAAAAAGGATGAAAGCATGCAGGGTTTGGAGGGCATTACATACAGAGTGCAGGGTTCTGGGATGAGCTATGAACAGAGTGCAGGGTTCTGGGATGAGCTATGTACAGAGTGCAGAGTTCTGGGATGAACTATGTACAGAGTGCAGGGTTCTGGGATTAGCTATGTACAGTGTGCAGGGCTCTGGGGTGAACTATGTACAGAGTGCAGGGTTCTGGGATGAACTATGTACAGAGTGCAGGGTTCTGGGATTAGCTATGTACAGAGTGCAGAGTTCTGGGATGAACTATGTACAGAGTGCAGGGTTCTGGGATTGGCTATGTACAGAGTGCAGGGCTCTGGGGTGAGCTATGTACAGAGTGCAGAGTTCTGGGATGAGCTGCGTACAGAGTGCAGGGTTCTGGGAGGGGATAAGTACAAATTGCAGAGTTCTGGGATGAGCTATGTACAGAGTGCAGGGCTCTGGGGGGAGCTATGTACAGAGTGCAGGGTTCTGGGATGAGCTTTGTACAGAGTTCAGGGTTCTGGGATAAGCTATGTACAGAGTGCAGGGTCTTGGAATGAGCTATGTATAGAGTACAGGGTTCTGGGATGAGCTATGTATAGAGTGCAGGGTTCTGGGATGAGCTATGTACAGAGGGCAGGGTTCTGGGATGAGCTGCGCAGAGAGTGGGGGGTTTTGGGATGAGATAAGTACACCATGCTGGGTTCTAGGATGAGCTATGTATAGAGTGCAGGGTTCTGGCATGAGCTATATACAGAGTGCAGGGTTCTGGGATTAGCTATATACAGGGAGCAGGGTTCTGGGATGAGCTATGTACAGAGTACAGGGTTCTGGAATGTGCTATGTACAGAGTTCATGGTTCTGGGATGAGCTGTGTACAGAGTGCAGGGTTCTAGGATGAACTATATACAGTGTGAATGGTTCTGGGATGGGCTATGTACAGAGTGCAGGATTCTGAGATGAGCTATATACAGGGTGCAGGGTCCTGAGATGAGCTATATACAGAGTGCAGGGTACTGGAATGAGCTACAGTGGTGTGAAAAAGTGTTTGCCCCCTTCCTCATTTCCTGTTCCTTTGCATGTTTGTCACACTTAAGTGTTTCGGAACATCAAACCAATTTAAACAATAGTCAAGGACAACACAAGTAAACACAAAATGCAATTTGTAAATGAAGGTGTTTATTATTAAAGGTGAAAAAAAATCCAAACCATCATGGCCCTGTGTGAAAAAGTGATTGCCCCCCTTGTTAAAACATACTATAACTGTGGTTGTCCACACCTGAGTTGAATTTCTCTAGCCACACCCAGGCCTGATTATTGCCACACCTGTTCACAATCAAGGCATCACTTAAATAGGAGCTGCTTGACACAGTAAGGTCCACCAGAAGATCCTTAAAAGCTACACATCATGCCGAGACCCAAAGAAATTCAGGAACAATTGAGAAAGAAAGTAATTGAGATCTATCAGTCTGGAAAGGGTTATAAAGCCATTTCCAAAGCTTTGGGAATCCAGCGAACCACAGTGAGAGCCATTATCCACAAATGGCGAAGACATGGAACAGTGGTGAACCTTCCCACAACAACGTCCAAGGAACTGCAGGCCTCACTTGCCTCAGTTAAGGTCAGCGTTCATGCCTCCACCATCAGGAAAAGACTGGGCAAAAATGGCCTGCATGGCAGAGTTCCAAGGAGAAAACCACTGCTGAGCAAAAAGAACATCAAAGCTCGTCTCAATTTCTCCACAACACATCTTGATGATCCCCAAGACTTTTGGGACAACATTCTGTGGACCAATGAGACAAAAGTGGAACTCTTTGGAAGGTGTGTGTTCAAGTATATCTGGCGTAGAAGGAACACTGCATTTCAGAAAAAGAACATTATACCAACAGTAAAATATGGTGGTGGTAGTGTGATGGTCTGGGGCTGTTTTGCTGCTTCAGGACCTGGAAGACTTGCCGTGATAAAAGGAACTATGAATTCTGCTGTCTACCAAGAGATCCTGAAGGAGAATGTCCGACCATCTGTTCGTGTACTCAAGCTGAAACGAACTTGGGTTCTGCAGCAGGACAATGATCCTAAACACACCAGCAAGTCCACCACCGAATGGCTGAAGAAAAACAAAATGAAGACTTTGGAGTGGCCTAGCCAAAGTCCTGACCTGAATCTTATTGAGATGTTGTGGTATGACCTTAAAAAGGCCGTTCATGCTCGAAAACCCTCTAATGTAACTGAATTAGGACAATTCTGCAAAGATGAGTGGGTCAAAATTCCTCCAGGACGCTGTAAAAGCCTCATTGCACGTTATCGCAAACGCTTGGTTGCAGTTGTTGCTGCTAAGGGTGGCCCAACCAGTTATTAGGTTTAGGGGGCAATCACTTTTTCACACAGGGCCATGATGGTTTGGATTTTTTT
>CM053035.1:31417551-31479853 GCA_028564925.1 Lithobates sylvaticus | reverse complement strand
TGCATTTAGCCTGTTGCATTTTCAACACTTACCGGTGGTGACAGCGACACCCACGGCCAAGTGGAAACTAGTACAACCCAGCTAAACTGGTACAGAAACCAGAACTTTAGTATAATTATTCTGAGCCAAACTGCAGCTTCAGACAAACTTAAATTTACAAAAATAATAGCGTCTGCTCATTAGGAGCAGGGCGCTACACATGCAAGGAAAGTTAAAAAAATAAAAATGCATTTTTTGCTTGCACATGATTGTAGGATGGAAATCATCAGTGCATCACCTTATTCACTAAGCTCTGGGAAAAAGTTCCTTTCAAAGTACAACTTCCCTTGCATAGTAAACAACCTATTTGCCTTTAGTGAATTAACCCCTCAGTGATTTGGCTTGGCCAAACCAGCAGTACCTAACTCCATTCCTTGCTGCTTGGTTCAGCCCCTGGGAGAAAGGAAAATATTTAGTACTTCAGGGTATGGGGAGCATGTGACTTAAAGGGGAACTGCAGTCTGTTCACATAATGTGTAATAAAAAAAACATCTTTGCCATTCTGAAGCTTCCATCCAACCACTTTGCATATAATTTTATATATACTGTGATTCTGTACTTGCTAAATATGCTGCAGTAATCTCCCTCCACTAAAGCTGGCTGCAGCCATTTTAACTATGGGCAGCTGGAGCTGCTGCCTGTTCGTTTCCTGGTTTTACACAGACACACCTCCAGTTCTGCAACTCTCATTGGCCCTCTTATGACTCATCCCCCCTCCCTGTAACCAGACAAGAAAGTGGGTTGTAAAAGGTATTTACTGGCAGGAAAAAAATAAAAATAAAGTTTTACTATCCAAAGTTAAAAACAAGAGCAGAAGTATTAATAGAAAGTTTAAAAAAAAATACTGAAGGTCTGCTTTAAGCAGGTCAAGTTAATACGATTCTTTTCTTCCACCACGAGTGAAAGAAAAAAAAAACGCTTGATTGCCCAAACAGTCAATATTGATGGGGGAATCCCTTCTGCAAGTGCTATTGTGTCTGGTGGAGAGCCTTCCGTTGCCTGCAGAACATCAAGCTCACTGTTAGCAGTCTAATGCCTCGTTTCCACTGAGCGGATCGGTTCGGTACGGTTCGGTACGGTACGCTATTTTCAGTGTTTCCATTATAAAAGCGCCTCATACAACCGAACCATACAGCACCATTGAGGGTCCTGCTTCAGATGTGGGGCCATAGAAAATGGAACGGTTCGGTTAGGGCGGAGCTACGATACATTCCACTGATTGGCGGACAGAAAAACGTCTGCCAATCATTGTGAGGCCATGCTAGGCATTTTTTCGAAACCCTGTATGGACCCTGGTGGTCCGTCTTGCAGTGGAAACGCTCACCTGAATAGGCCGGCCCATTCTAACCCTTCCTAAACTGTACCGACCCAAACCGATCCGCTTAGTGGAAATGAGGCATAATAGACCCCCTGATCTCTTCATAAAGAGTACCTGTCACAGCCCAAGCTGTTACAAGGGATGTTGTTCATCCCTTTTGAGAGTTAAAAAAAAAAATACAAATAAAATAAATGTGTAGCACTGCCCCCTTGGGGACTGCTGAGAATTACCCGCTCATCTGCACGGCCATGGCCAAGTGAACCTTTCAACCCACCTGACACTGGGTTCAGACATCCTTGTAACACTGTGCAGCAAGAATCAAACAACTCAGTAATATTAGGTTCTGAAATATTTTAATTGAACCAAAAAGAGGAAGTTATTATTTCACAGAAAGAGGTAATAAATCTGCTGAGCCGGGATAACAGCGCCAACTCAGAAAAAAAAATTCCTCCTCAGGACACAAACAATGGTTCAGCAACAAACATTATATACATATATGTACACTATATTTAGATCCGAAGTCACCTCCTAGTGGAGGTTTTAGTTAACTACTTATGTGGCTAATTTGAGAAAGATGTAATCTATCCAGCCTATTCTATCCTAATGAAAGAGCAGGTCTACTGAAGGTAATATATAGGCTTTCCTATAAGTAATGGCAAAAGAGTTCCACGTTGCAGATCTGATGTTCTTCGCTAGCTAGTTGAAGATCGTAAACTGTAATCTGTTTGGTTGTAGATAAAGAAATAGGTTCCTAGTGGTGAAGATCTAAGGCATCTGAGCACAGTTTTCAAGCAATGCAGTAAAGTGTTCTTGGGGTAAAGATGTCTGCCACTATTACAGAACACTGTGCACAATGAATAGATAAACGGTCGAGCAATTTGCCCTCTCACCAATGACCAAATTGATCCGAGGTCTTCTGGATAGGAACACGTGTAGCAGCACTCAGGCAGCTGTCACGGTCTTCCGAAGTGAAACTTGCCCCACGCACCTCGACATGCAGGCGAGCCAAGTGATATTAGCGTCAGGATGTCCAAAAGTGAATAACAGAGCTATGCCCCTTAGGCCTCGAGGTGGAAGTAAGGCTCCACATGGTAGGCCGCGACCTCTCTCCCTGTTACACAGAGAAGTCCGTCTCATGTCAGGCCCAGGAGGAAGAGAGTTCTGCACGGGCTTCTCACTCCTTTTATGGTCACTCCCAGCAACCTTCATATCACCGCGAAGATCCCTGGGATGTGTAGTCTTAGGGTACATGGTTGCATAGTAATAGTCTCAAGGAGAACTATACGTCCCATCAGGGGCGTTGCTAGGTCTACAAAAGATCTGGGGCTAGAGCCCACAGCAGCGTAGTAAAGAAAGTCATACACTTGGGCGGGCGTACACATGTATATACAGTAATATACGTGTGTGTGTGTATATCCCTAGAGAGCCCCCCACTTACATCAGGGTCCCCAGAGAGTCCCCTCTTACATCAGGGTTTCCAGAGAGCCTCCCCCTTGCATCAGGGTTCCCAGAGAGCCCCCCTTACATTAGGGTCCCCAGAGAGCCTCTGCCTTAAATCAGGGTCTCCAGAGAGCCTCCCCCTTAAAATCAGGGTCCCCAGAGAGCCTCCCCTCCCCTTGGGGACCCCTGCAGAGACTCGGGGCTATGGGCCCCAGATTCGGGGCTATAGCCCCAAAAGCCACCCCCTAACGACGCCACTGCATCCCATAATTCACTTTTTAGGATGCACAGATATGTGGTCACTGATTGCACCGATTACCAAAGGGACAAGCGATGTCTAGAAGCCCTGAAAGGTACAGGGCTTTCTGCTGACAGTCCATATCGCTACAAATGAAAATAAACAATTCAAGTGCATCCCCATCCCCGTGTGTGCATGAAAATACAAACGTACGCACATGTAAACTGTGATTGCACCACACATGCTAGAAAAATTTGTGAATGTTGGAGTAAGAGCAATAATTCCAGCACCAGAGCTGAAGTTTAACTCTAAGCTGGTAACCTGTAAAGGCTTTTAAAGCCGTATTAAACCCAAAAATGTAATATATTGCAGCTTACCAATCATTAGATGTGGCTGATTTCATTTTCTTTAAGCCCCCCCCCCCCTGTTTTCACCTAGTGATCTGCCCCCACTCTAGATGAATGAGCACAGGAGGCACCATCGGGATATTGTGCTTAAATTACATTTGCCTAGTCATGGAAACTAGGAAGTAACTAAAGAAATGTAAAAAAAAAAAGTTTAGCACAAGTAAATCTGATATACTTTCCTATCTAGATACTAATGCTAACAATAGTCAATACTGATTGAAAGGGTGAAGTTCCGTAGGTCTGGAGACATGCTTGGCCAGTCCATCACTATTACCCTCAGCTTCTTTAGCAAGGCAATGATCATCTTGGAGGTTTGTTTGGGGTTGTTATGTTGGAATACTGCCCTGCACTGTCTCGGAAGGGAGGGGATCATGTTCTGCTTCATTATGTCACATGTTGGCATTCATGGTTCCCTCAATGATCTGTAGCTCCCCAGTGCCTGCAGCACTCATGCAGCCCCAGACCATGACACTCCCATCACCATGCTTGACTGTAGGCAAGACACACTTGTCTTTGTACTCCTCACCTGGTTGCCGCCACACGCTTGACACCATCTGAACCAAATAAGTTTATCTTGGTCTCATCAGACCACAGGACATGGTTCCAGTAAATCATGTCCTTAGCAAACTGTTTGCAGGCTTTCTTGTGCATCATCTTCAGAAGAGGCTTCCTTCTGGGACGACAGCCATGCAGACCAATTTGATGCAGTGTGTGGCGTATGGTCTGAGCACTGACAGGCTGACCCCCCCACCCCCTCAACCTCTGCAACACTGCTGGCAGCACTCATACGTCTATTTCCCAAAGACAACCTCTGGATATGACACTGAGCACGTGCACTCAACTTCTTTGAACGACCATAGTGAGGCCTGTTCTGAGTGGAACCTGTCCTGTTAAACCGTTGTATGGTCTTGGCCACCGTGCTGCAGCTCAGGGGTCTTGGCAATCTTCTTATAGCCTAGGCCATCATCATGTAGAGCAACAGCGACCAGTATGAGTGAGAGCGATAACACTAAATTTAAAACACCTGCTCCCTATTCACACCTGAGCAACACTAACGAGTCATGTGACACCAGGGAGGAAAAATGGCTAATTGGGCCCAATTTGGACATTTTCACTTAGGGGTGTACTCACTTTTGTTGCCAACGGTTTAGACATTAATGGCTGTGTGTTGAGTTATTTTGAGGGGACAGAAAATTTACACTGTTATACAAGCTGTACACTCACTACTTTACATTGTAGCAAAGTGTCATTTCTTCAGTGTTGTCACATGAGAAGATATAATAAAATATTTACAAAAATGTGAGGGGTGTTTTCAGTTTTGTGAGAATAATTGTGTGAAAAAATTATATATATATATATATATATATATATATATATATATATATATATATATATATGTAGCGCTGATATCCTTGTCTACTAATGCAATGTTAGCATGTTATAATGAAAGTCTATGGACAATTCTATAGCTTAGTATCTAACGGCCAAATACTGAAAGTGGAATGACTGTTCTTTATCATAAAGCACTGAACTAATTACAGGAAGTGACTGTTATTTACTTTGGAGAGTTGACCTATTTACTCAGGATGCCAGGTGACCTACCCATGGACACCTTCTCTTGCACTGCATGCTGGGTAGGACATAAAAGGACCCGAGTGACCATCTTAGGTCTCTTCTGGACGCGTGGCCTGCCTGTGAGGAGGTCTCCTAGAAGAAGCGGCCTACAGCCATTGCAGAGCGCTCCTTCGACAGATTGTGTGAGCCACCTGGTGGTGTGAAAGACACAGTGACCGGATTGGGAAGATCCAGAGACACTCGTCTGAGTACCGGAGGACCGGGTTCACCCAGCGGAACGGAGCGGAGTGACGGAGCCGGCCGGCATTGAAGCAAGTCACAGATACCGAACCAGAGCTACTATATCGTATCCAGTTGGTAAACGGGTTACAGCCCACAGTTTTACTACACTTTTGCATCCAGTCAGACTCACATACAGTTTTGCTGGGACCGGTAGTCCCATACAGGAGGAATACAGTAACTGACATTAGGCAGGCATAAGGCCTAATTCTTATTGCATCTTAAGTGTTGCACTATATCTAAGGAAACACTTTCTGGAACACTTACAGAAACATTATCAGGACCACCATTAAATCAATTCTAATTTCTTTCCCTTTTGGATTACAATTGATAAGGAACCCTTGTAGCTAGAAGAAGACCAGAAGATTAAAGACTGTGTACTTTTATTAAGATCTCACACCTAGCTATAAAAGTAGGGGGAGCTCCCTTGTAGTTACACTGTGTATAATTGTTGTTTAAAATTCATTGTCCTGTCATTTTATGTTGAGATGACAGTACAATCATTGTAACCACCTGTTTATCAGAAAGTACAGTAAAGTACATGTTTGGTTACCCTATTGTGTGGAGTATTGTTATTCTCCCATTGCAGGTGGAGCCAGTGGATCCTGAGGTGACAATACAGGTATATTATATGGTATTGTGTATTGTATTATATTGCACCACAGCTGTGTCAAGGGGACTGAGTCAAGTCAGTTGGGGTTTATTTTCAGAGTGCAGGCCCAAATCAAACCAGCAGCTCCTTCGGGGGTCAGTGCTACTGTCAGGGAATCAACAGAAGGAGAAGGGCTTTAGGACCCAGAATCTCTGGCAGGAGAAGGAGTTTAGGACCCAGTATCCCTACCAGACAGCTACACATATATATACATATGTAGCACTGACCCCCGAAGGAGCTGCTGGTTTGATTTGGGCTTACCGTTACCTCACCTGCTTGCTTCTCTGTCTTGGGGATCCCGTGGAAAATATCCCAAAAATGTTGAACTGACACTGAATCCTTTTTTTGGATTATTTATTTAAAAAAAAGAGCAAAGACTCTTAATGAGGGGAAGAGGGTTATGGGTGAGTTCAGGCACTTAAAATGCGGGGTGAAGATATTAGCAGAATCCAGAGGATAAAACTGTTCCACAAACTGGATTCAACAACCCTCGGATAGGCCTCTCTCACTAGGCCTAGCAGCCGGTGGGATGCTCAGCAAAGTCTCTGCCACAGACTTGTAAGTTACACTTGTTATGTTACTGAGGGATTTGGATGAATTTAAAGAACTGACAACGGTACCAGTTCCTCTCAGCCGATTCGGCGATACCGTATGAGTGTTGATCCAGGTTGCGTTCTTCAACTAAGTCTCCAGGCTCCTTCAGAGAAACCAGCCTTGTGCATGGTCTTCTCCTGAAAGAATCCTCCCCTGGGGTTCTTCAGTTGCTGGGCCTCTCCCTTCAGATGAGACGGCACCGGACCATCCCTGGATCAGTAGGCTCCGAAATTTGCTCGGGCCTATCACCTCAGTTGTATATATACACACACACATTATGCTACTAATGTGGATACCTTTTTAACATTTTAATCATTACCTATTCACGTTGAAAAATGACCATCTAGTTCAACCAACAGAAATAAATAAATATAAAACCTCCATACACAGAACCCTATACCCACAACTGATCCAGTGGAAGGCAACAAAAAAACCCCTATAAGTGCCGGTTCACACTTGTTCGATGCCAGACATCGCAAGTAATTCGCAGCGCCACTGCTGTTCACATTACATGCAATGTCTGTGCAATATCAGCCATACAGATAGTATGGCTGAACTTTTCCGGTGTTTTGCCCATCTCTACTGACTACCCTATAGAAGAAAGATGTATATACTTACCTATTCTCAGGCCGCTCCGGTCCTGTCACGTGATTTTTTATGTGTCGGCCAGCGCCGACTTCAGGGGAGAGGAGAGACCGCTCCGACAATGGCTTTAAAGCCTGGGCAGTGACATCACCCATAGGCTCCCAATGGGGCATTCATTGTCGGTGCTCCCTCTTCTCCCTTGAAACCACTGCTGGGAGCCGATCATGTGACTGGACAGGAGCCCCCTGAGAATAGGTAAGTATACAGATCTTTCTTATATCTTTCTATAAGGTAGATAGTATAGGTTAGGAGTCTCCAAACTTTCTAAACGAAGGGCCAGTTTACTGTCCTTCAGACTTCAGGAGGGCCGCACTGCGACAAGTGGGAGTAGAAAATGTCCCAACGTCAGTGGGGAAAAATAATTCCCCATTGTTAGTTTCAGAGAGTAATTGCACCCCATTATTGGCGCAAGTGGGAGGAATTGTGTCCCATCCATGATATCATTGTGCCCCATTGTTGGTGTCATTGGGAGGAAATGTGCCCCCTTCATTGGTGTCAGTGAGGGGAATTATGCCCCAATGTTGGTGCCATTGGGAGGAAATGTGACCCACTTCATTGGTGTCAGCAGGGGGAATTATGCCCCATTGTTGGTATCAGTGAATTAAATAGTGTCCCAAGGGCCGGATAAAACCAAGTAAAGGGCCGCATCTGGCCACAGTTTGGAGACCACTGGTATAGGTGATGGAAGGGGAGTGGGAGCTGTTTTTAGATTAGATAGTTTTAGCCTGTAATTCTACTTTAGGCTAATAAAGTTGATTCTACCATTCTCATGAATCTCCTCCACCATCACCAACAACATTACCGCAAGGCCACTTACACACCCCCAATGCACCATACTTCAAATTCTTCACAAGCCTTACCCAAGTGCTTGGAGTGAGGTACTCTCATATTTATCTCTGGACACCTGTAGCCATACCACAGCCCCTCTGGACCAACTTTTTATTAACCTGCACCCATATATGTGTAGCACTGATATTTTTAATACAGACGCTATAAATAGAAATGTAGTTTGTCTGAAGCTGTAGTTTAACTCTGACTGATATTGTTATAAATTCTGGTTCTGTTTCAGCTTGGCTGGTTGTGTGGTTTTCCCCTTGGCCTTGGGGTGGCGCACTATTATTCGGCCAAGGTTGGAAATTGCAACAAGCTGGGTGTATTGAGTGCCTCTTTGCCCGGAAACAGTCAGTGGGTGTGGTCTACCTGCTGTGAATTCTGAGAGAGGGTACTTAAGGGACAGCCCCTGTGACAGGGTGTGTTCTAACCTGATGGCCCTCCTGGCCTAAGGTGTGTTGCTGCCGCTAAATTGTCTCGGGGGCCAGCTGGCCCGAGGCGTTGTTACTGAAAAGGTAGGCCCAAAAGTCTTGGGGCCTACCGATCCAGGGCTGGTCCTGTGCTGTCTTGCCTGCGGGAAGAAGCCAAGTGACTGGAGGATCAAGGGGAGGACTTTTCAGAGAGAGGACCGAGCAACTAGGCCGGTAACTCTAGAAGAGCCTGGAGACTCAGTTGGAGGATACATCCCGTCACCTACCACACAGTACCGTAAGTTTGAAAGAAGGAAACTGGTACTGATCAAGTCTTGACATTGCAAAAGGTCGCTAATTACCCAATCCTGTGGCAGAGGATTGTGTAATGCCGCGTACACACGGTCGGAATTCTCGTTGGAAAAAGCTCTGAGCACGTTCGACAGCACTATAAAAGGGAAGTTTAATGCTTCCGAGCATGCGTCGAATTGTGTCCGAGCATGCGTCGGAATTTTGCATGTCGGAATTGCATACACGCGATCGGAAAATCCGATAGAAAGGTTTTCAGTCGGAAAAATTGAGAACAGGTTGTCAATCCAAAGTCCATCGGAAATTCCGACAGAAAAAGACAGATGGGCATACACACGGTCGGAAAATCCGTTGAAAAGCTCCCATCGGATTGTTTCCATCGGAAATTCCGACCGTGTGTACGCGGCATTACAGTTCTACTGAATCTTAAAGTTTGTGGCAGAGACTATGACCGAGCATCGCATCGGCTGCTAGGTCAGTGAGAGAGGCCTATCCGGTGGTTGCTGAATCCAGTTGTTTAGCTGTTGTCCTCTGGATCAAAGAAAGTATTCCTGATCTGCAATTAAAAGTTACCTGAATTCCCCTGAACCCTCCATCCCTCTATTAAAATGTATTTTCAAAAATAAAGCATTGGAAAAAAAGACTGCGTCGGAGCTGAAATCTATGAAAATAAATCTTTAATGGGACCCCTATGACGGACATGGTGGAACAGTAAAGGAACGGTAAGCCCAATCAAATACCAGCATCTCCTTCAGGGGTAAGTGCTACATATGTAACCCCCACATACCCCTTATTTAAACTCATACGTAACCTTATCCCCACGTACACAGTTTTTTTTTTAAACACACACACACTCTTAAACTTTTATTGTTTCCCTTGTATAGATAATAGAACAGTATCACACTCCTATAATTCTACAATCAGAGGCAAGTAGAGGTAAGGCAATTTTAATCAGAATTCCTCTAATATGTAGCCTTTAGTGCTTATTTTTTAGTACATTGCAACTTGGAGCTTTTATCAAGATAAGGTATATCAAATCCACCATGTTTCTTAATGTGATCGCAGACTTTTTTGTTGATACATCCCTTGAATGTCCAATCAGAAAATCCACCTGCAATTAAGATTATAGGTATCATTATTAGTGATGATATTTTTGAACCCAAATGGGTGTTTAGCAGAGCTGAACTTGCAACTGCAGCGAGAAGTACTTCTGCTAATAAATATGACAGCTTCCAGCTCAGAATGACCATCAGCGTCCTAACAACCAGTAATGCCCCATACACACGGTCGGAAAATCCGACCACAAAATCCTTCGGATTTTGTCCGACGGATTTAGTCCGACACTGGTGTTGCACATTCTGAACGTGGTGACGTTTGTTGCCTACGACGGGACTACGTAGAGGCTAGTAGCCAATAGCTTTGGTCTTGTAATGTGATCTGAGCATGCGTGGCACTTTGTCCGTCGGAATTCGATACACACGATCAGAATTGGTGTGATCGGACTTTGTTGTCGGAAAATCTATCCAGCAGGAGATAGAACTTTGTCAGTCGGACAATCCGATGGAAACTGTCCGATGGTGCCTACACACGGTCGGAATTTCCGACAACATTGTCCGATAGGACAGAATCCATCGGAAAATCCGACCGTGTGTATGGGGCTTAAGCCATCTCTACCTGGCCCATTCCTTTATCAGACTGGAATTCACAAATTATTGTTAAAAAAAAAAAAAGAGCAGAAATAGTGTAAAATCGCCCTCCTTTCCCCCTTCAAAATTTACCCCAGATCATTCAGATCATGTATAGATTTTCCAGGGGCCAAAAGAGCCAAATTGAATAGACCCTTCAAGTCTTTTTTTGGGGGACTCAATGCTTTCTTTTCAGTTTTTTTTTTTTTTTTTTGGGGGGCCACCCAAAATCCATACAACCATTACCAGAGCCTGCAGATTGGCAGGCCAGATAAAAAAAAAGATGAACGTGTTGCCTCCTCCTGAATTTACCACGCCACATGCCCTCAACATACGGTCATCAAGAAAAAGAAGCAGCCGCCAACTCCATAACATCAAGAGTATTTATTGTAAAGCCTTCACAGTGAGTACAGTCAACAGCAGACTAGTTTCGGTGATGAGCCTTGTTCAAAGCACACATATATGTTGAAAAGCATGAACATGTATACAGGGCCGTTTTTTCCACTGGGCATGCTGGGCAGTTGCCCGGGGGCCCCAGTTGTCTGGGGGGGGGGGCATCCAGGGCTGATCCTCAGCGCTGCAATCTGCTGCTTAAATTGACTGACTGCACTGGCTGCTCACTTCACCGGCCGGCATCTAGCTAGCAACCAGTGACGTCAATCAGAGGCCGTGGCTGCCCCAGCATTCATAGCGCACCGCGGCTGCCCCAGTGGCTAGTGAAAAGGCTCCGCCCACCTCTGCCATGTTCTTCAGACAACATAGAGAGGGAGCGGAAAGACGGCCCTTGATAGCTGGCGCGGCCTTGCTGCTGTGAGTGACACACTGTACTGCACCAGGCCGGCAGCCTCAAGTAAGTCTAACAATGTCTACTTAAGTAAGTTCAAGTTGAGCATCAAACACAGCCACTGTCTGTGCCCCTCAAAAGCTGCCACTGTGCCCATCAAACAGCCACTGTGCCCATCAAACAGCCACTGTGCCCATCAGGATGCCACTGTGCCCATCAGGCTGCCACTGTGCCCATCAAAAAGCTGCCACTGTGCCCATCAAAAGCTGCCACTGTGCCCATTAAATGCAGCCACTGTGCCCATTAAATGCAGCCCCTATGCCCATCAAACGCTGCCACTGTGCCCAAACGCTGCCACTGTGCCCACCAAACTCGTGTTATATTGTCCAAACATTTTAATTGTTTAACGTGTAAATGTTTAAACACTGATTTTGTTGGAAGTACCAATAAATATTGCCTTATTGATCATTTGCATTTTTATTCTCGTGCGTGATCATGTAGACAGGGCCCCAATGAACTGTATTGCCCGGGGGCCTATAATGCTCTTAAGATGGCCCTGCATGTATACATAAAAGACTATCACATGACTAATTGACTACTGCTCCTCTCCAATCAACAATGTGTTCAATTGAAATCAGGCGATTGGTTAGAAATTGTCAACAGATGTGAAGATGACAAGTGAGAAGCAAAGAGTCTAGCTATAATACAACACATGAGCTACAAAACATCCAAAGACTATCTTGACATGTGAGAAAATACATATATTAAAAGCTCTATGAGAGAATCTTTAATGGAAAAAATATATAAATTAAAAAATGTGTAAGATGTGAAATATAATGACTATACATAAAAGATAGTACACATTCAAAGTGTATCACAAGCGATGGGCATAGTACAATGCCCATAGCTCCAGGACTTTTTAATCACTTCCCGCCCGGTCAATAGCAGATTGAGGTCCGGGAAGTGGTTCTGTTATCCTGACTGGACGTCATATGACGTCCTTCAGAATAACATGCCGCCGTGCGCCCATGGGGGCGCGCATCGCGGCGATCGGTGGTGCGGTGTGTCAGTCTGACACACTGCTATACCGATCTCGTTAAAGAGCCTCGGGCAGAGGCTCTTTACCACGTGATCAGCCGTGTCCAATCACGGCTGATCACGATGTAAACAGAAAAAGTCGTTGATCGGCTTTTCCTCACTTGCCTCTGACAGACACGAGTAGAGGAGAGCCGATCGGCGGCTCTCCTGACAGGGGGGGGGTCTGCGCTGATTGTTTATCAGCGCAGCCCCCCCTCGGATGCCCGCACTAGACCACCAGGGAAGCCGCCTGGGCCACCAGGGAAGGGGGCAACATGTGGATGGCCAGGTATGTACCCCATGGCCATCCACATGTGCAAATAAATGCCCAATCTGTGCCAATCAATGACCACAAATGGACCACATCAAGTAACACATGTGAAAATGTGATGCCCAGCAATGCCACCCATTAGTGTCATCAGTGCCACCCATCAGTGTCCAGCAGTGCCACCTATCAGTGCTCATCCGTGCCCATCAGTGCCCATTCGTGCCACCTATCAGTGCCACCCAAAAGTACCCATCAGTGCCACCCATAAGTACCCATCAGTGCCACCTATGAGTGCCCATCAGTGCCACCTATGAGTGCCCATCAGTGCTGCCTATCAGTGCCCATCATCAGTGCCCGTCAGTGCCACCTCATTGGTGCCCATTAGTGCCGTCTTATCAGTGCCTGTCAGTGCAGCCATATCAGTGCCCGTCATTGACGAAGAAAACATACTTATTTACAAAAAAATGTAACAGAAACAAAGAAAAACTTTTTTTTTTTCAAAATTTTCGGTCTTTTTTTATTTGTTGCGCAAAAAATAAAAATCGCAGAGGTGATCAAATACCACCAAAAGAAAGTTCTATTTGTGGGAACAAAATGATAAAAAATTTGTTTGGGTACAGTGTAGCATGACCGCGCAATTGTGATTCAAATTGCGACAGCGCTGAAAGCTGAAAATTGTCTGGGCAGGAAGGTGTCTAAGTGCCCGGTATTGAAGTGGTTAAACTTATTTCATAAAAAGGTCCCCATCATAGCGGTGGTTCATTCCTGCAGGTACCTTTGTCTGTACGTGGAAAATCCACCACCCTTCAGGTGAAAGAAGTGCACGGTGGATGTCCCCCCCACGTGAGGAGAATTGAACTCTTTCCAAGCCTGAGTACGAGAAGGATGCCATATTGCCATTATGTTCATACTTAAAGTGCTTAGACACATTGCTTAGACACATTGCTTAGACACATTGGATAAGCCTTTGTCAGTACTGTAAGATGCACCATGAAAATGTTCGCCGATTCGAGTTCTCAGTGGTTTCATGGTGCAAGCCACATATTGTTTGTTACATTTATCGCATGCCACAACATATACACAATTGCTAGTGCCACAGTTAATATATTCACAAATCTTGAATTCTCGTCCTGTGGCACATGAAATTACTGTCTTGTGTTGTCTGGAGTGTCTACTACAGAAACGGTATGTGTTATTCCCACAAATGTAAGAGCCCACGGTGTAGAACCAAGTTTTTTTGTACTGCTGTGACCCAAACAAACTTGGGGACAAAAGACCTCCTAGGGTTTTAGCACGGCGGCTTAAAAACCTACAGCCCAACTTAAAGAGGAAGTAAACCCTGATGGGTTTACTTCCTCTTTGTTTCCCTGCAAAGGTAAAGCATAATGGGCTACTATGCATCGCATAGTAGCCCATTATGTGTCACTTACCTGACACCGGAGCCAGCGATGTCACCGCTGTCCCCTCTTCCAGGGAGTGTCCATCTTCTTTCAGGGTATCGCGGCTCCGGCGCTGTTACTGGCCAGAGCCGCGATGACGTCACTCCCGTGCATGTGCACGGGAGCCGCCACTAGCGGCATATTGCCGTTAGCAGCAGCGTGCTCAGTGCGCCTGCGTGCATGCGCCGTAGACAGCGGTGCCTATCTTTTTGCAAATATCTCCTAAACTGTGTAGGTTTAGGAGATATTTCTTGGACCTACAGGTAAGCCTTAACCTGTAGGACAAAGTGGTCTGTAAGGGTTTACAACCACTTTAAGTATCGGTGCCAAATCTCCATCCGTGGAAAGTATTGGTAAATATTTATCTATAATGTTTTTTATTTTATGAAATTCCAAGGAGAAGGCAGTTACAAAAGTGACTGAACCTTGTTTTCCTGTCAGTAGAACTCTTACAATTACCATTAGCTCTTCTTGCGACCAGCATTCTCCAAGAGGGTAATTCTATTTTTCTCCATGGCACGCGCTGTGATTGGCCAGAGCAGTAGAGACGTCGCTCCGCACATGCGCGCGGGAGACTTCAAATCCGGCAAGCCGGATTTGTAAAAGGGGATTGACCCTGTGAATGCACCATTGTCTACGGCGCGCATGCGCTGCTTACAGCGTTGTAAAACTTTTTGGCAAATATCTCCTAAACCGTGTAGGTTTTAGGAGATATTTCTTGTACCTACAGGTAAGCCTTAATCTAGGCTTACCTGTAGGTGCAAGTTGTAATGGAGGGTATACAACCACTTTAACAAACAAACCTGTACAATCCCTTTAACCGTGATAAAATATTTGGTACCAGAAGTGGGGTATTTGATATGTGTACACTAGATATATGAATACTAGAATGTGTAGTGGCAGGATTATGCTAGATTGTTTGTGCTGGATTTAATATTGTATTTTTGTAGCCATAGTACATTTAGAAAGCGTAGACATATTTTTAAATACTTAGCTGTGTTAAAAGAAAGATGCTAGTAGGTGATCTGTGTGCGATCCCCCTTCAATTTCACTTTCACCTTGGGCAAGAATGAATCTCACCAATATAGTGGAATTATGTCAAAATCACACAACTTCCACCCATATTTTGGAGACATAAAAAAAGAAAAGCTCTCAATTTTGCTCATCCATTATTAGTATTAACATGATCTAATGAATAATTGAAGGTGACTTCTTACTTCCATTATAGATTCCACCAATGAGACTAAAGCATCGATTCAGATTTCCTGTGCATTTGTGGACCGTCTCTGATGTGCAGTTCTTTCCCTTCTCCGCACACGCCGGACACTCCACCCCATTCTCCTTCAATTTATCTGGGATCACAACTATGAGGACAGAATATATAGGGTACTATAAAGTATGCAATCTCTTAACAGCAAATATATTTTCTATGAATAGTATAAAGAGCAAAAAATATATATTTTCAGAAAATCTCAGATAATACCACATTGTTCGCAAGCATTTCAAAAGCACTAGAATTTTTTTCTCCTAAATAATTAAAAAAATCTTGACAATGTTCCTGACCATTTCTACTCCATTTACTAAAAAAAAAAAAAGTTTTGTCTAGAGATACAAGGTTTCAACATAAGGTAAATTATGGGCAAGGTTCATTTTTTAATTCTTGCAGCCTTGGAGTATAACAGAATCAAATATAACAGCACCTGGAGTATGCTGTCCAGTTCTGGGCACCAGTCCTCAGGAAGGATGTGCTGGAAATGGAGCGAGTACAAAGAATGGCAACAAAGCTAATAAAGGGTCTGGAGGATATTAGTAATGAGGAAAGGTTGAGAGCACTGAACTTATTCTCTCTGGAGAAGAGACGCTTGGGAGGGGATATGATTTCAATTTAAAAATACCGTACTGGTGACCCCACAATAGGGATAAAACTTTTTTGCGGAAGGGAGTTTAACAAGACTCTTGGCAACTCATTAAAATTAGAAGAAAAGAGGTTTAACCTTAAACTTTGTAGAGGGTTCTTTACTGTAAGAGTGGCAAGGATGTGGAATTCCCTTCCACAGTTGGTGGTCTCAGCGGGGGACATCGCTAGTTTCAAGAAACTGTTGGATAAGCACCTGAACGACCGCAACATACAGAGATATACAATGTAATACTGACATATAATCACACACATAGGTTGGACTTGATGGACTTGTGTCTTTTTTCGACCTCACCTACTATGTAACTCTGTAACTATAAGAATCGACTCCGATCGGATCTTCTCATTTTGTCTAGCTGTTTTGAAATGTTGCCATAGATAAAGCTTTGACAAACGGTTGCCATTACTGGATTTGGAACAAGTGTCCTCCAAGATTTATCATTGCCCAAACTTGCTCGTACCTTAACCTTTCCCCGACCGCCCACTGTCATATAACGGCGGCAAGAAACATCTGTTGTTCCGGGCCGCCGTCATATGACGGCATTTCCTTTGCGGCCACTAGGGGGGGCGCCCGCCGCGTCGCTGGGGACACGATGTGTGTGCCCGGCGGCCGCGGTGTCCACCGGGCACCCGCGATTGTCCAGTAACTGAGCAGGACATGGATCTGTGTGTGTAAACACACAGATCCACGTGCTGACAGAGGAGAGGAAACCGATGGTGTGTCCCTTGTACATAGGGAAACCAATCGGTCTCCGGTCTCAGTCAGTCCCCTCCCCCCACAGTTAGAATCACTCCCATAGGGAACATATTAACCCCTCAATCGCCCCCTAGTGTTAACCCCTTCCCTGCCAGTCACATTTATACAGTAATCAATGCATTTTTATGCATTTTTATAGCACGTATCGCTGTATAAATGTGAATGGTCCCAAAAATGTGTCAAAAGTGTCCGATATGTCCGCCGCAATATCGCAGTCACGATAAAAATTGCAGATCGCCGCCATTACTAGTAAAAAAAATAAAAATGCTAAAAATCTATCCCCTATTTTGTAGATGCTATAACTTTTGCGCAAACCAATCAATATACGCTTATTGAGATTTTTTATTTACCAAAAATATGTAGAAGAATATGTATAGGCCTAAACTGAGGAAAAAATTTGTTTTAAAAAAAAGAAAATTGGATATTTATTATAACAAAAAGTGAAAAATATTGCGTTTTTTCAAACTTGTCACTCTTCTTTTGTTTATAGTGCAAGAAATAAAAACCGCAGAGGTGATCAAATACCAATGAAATACCAAATGATAAAAAATGTATTTGGGTACATCGTTGCATGACCGCGCAATTGTCATTCAAAATGCGACAGCGCTGAAAGCTGAAAAATGGCTTGGTCAGGAAGGGGGTGTTCGTGCCTGGTAGGCAAGTGGTTAAAGTACAAGCAGAGGCTCCTGTATGACAGTGTATGCGGGGCAAAGTAAATGTTGGTACAATGTTTAGCTTCTTGTGCACCATTAGCCAGTTTCAGGGCCAACTTGTGCTAATGTGAGCCCACACTCCCGAAGGTAGTTTCTGTATCCCGACTCTTACAACACTCCAGTCAGCAATGTAGAATTACAGACACCTTCTGAAACTCCTCTGGAAGGATAGGAATAAGGTGAGCCCATCCAGAAGGGCTTACTTATATTCTTTACAAAACAACAAGGGCAGTCAAACAACTTCGGTGTAAATCACCGTCAACAACATGTTCCAACACATGAGTCTAACGATGTCCCCTCTTGCCTTGCTTCTGGGGTGCTTAACATCTTCTGTCTCCATGGCTCAGCCCACGAGGAAGGAAGATCTCCAGCTGGAGAAAGCCTACTCATTTTCAGAGGGCCACAAGATTTCCCACAGGGGTTATCACCAGTGATGTAAATAACTGAGTTAAAATAAACGGAGTTACTTAACGCAGTTACTTTAGAGGGTAACGAGTAATCTAACTGATTACTTTTCCCCTCATGGTAACTCAGTTCCCATTACTTTGGCTTAGTTACCCCAATTACATCTACTGCCACTAGATGGCAGTAGTGTAATTCCGGTGTCCTGACGAAAAAGTTCCCCCGCTGGATAAGGACCCCCTGTACTGCGCAGGCGCAGCGCTTGCGCAGTACGAAGGACTACGGAGCTTCCGAAAATTGCCGAACCTAAACAGCTCTGAGTGAACTCTACACCGCGCAGGCGCAGTTAACACGTACTTGTACGAGGCGATGCCGCACGCTCCTGATGCTCGTGCTACTCTGCAAGGGGCGTCTATCGTGTAACTAAGGGGCGGGTCTAGTATTACTGTAACCAAGGGGTGCATTTATTATTATTGTTATATATCGAGCTCTGCCCATTAATTTAACATTTGCCCTCTTCTGTAGCCATCCGCCCCTTACACGATATAATAATAATAGACCCGCCCCTTGCTTACACGTTATAACAGATCTGCCCCTTGGTTAAAGTAATAATAGAGCAGCCCCTTGGTTACACGATATACAATAATAATAAATGCGCCCCTTGGTTACAGTAATACTAGACCCGCCCCTTAGTTACACGTATAGAATATTTAAAAAAAAAGTCACAGTTACTTTTCTGCGTAACTAATTACTTTTCCAATGTAGTAACCGAGTTACTAACGGAATTACTTTTTGGGAGAAGTAATTTGTAACTTAACTAATTACTTTTTTAAAGTAAGATGACCAACACTGGTTATCACTTCTTCCATCACTTCCCATTGTAGTCCAATCAGGTATATCTCACATGAGTGGCAATTCTGCTTTGAATTCAGGAGCAGTGCAGCATTGTTGCCACCCCATCACAGGTAGCTGCATTAGGTAGAATTCACTAGCAGGATCAACATATATTTTGTGGGACTTTGCAGAGGGCGAAATCTGCAGATGGATTTAGGATAAGGTGCTGCAGCTATTTAAAAAAAAATATATATTTTTTTTATGGGAGGCCAAAGTTATGAATTACCATCACCAATAACTCAACCCTCTTCTGTAACAAAGAGACCCAATGCTGACATTTGGTCATATGGCCTACAGCAGCTGTGCATTTGGCGCACCAATGTCAAGACAGCATTTATTCCCTTAAATACATCCATTTTCAACAAACAGTACACCTGTATCTAAATACAAAACTTCAAGTAGAACTATAGGCAAAACTATAGTCCCATTGGGTAGATTTCCCTTCACTTCCTGTCCCAAAGCCAAATAGAAAGTAAGAGGAAATCCCTGCAAAATAATGGAATACATTGGGGACCACCCAGGTCAGCAGAACCAGTATCATCTTGGATGTTTTCCCCTCTATTACTTTTCTGGGGACAACCCAAAATGTAGGATTTTCTTTTACTTTCTCTTTCACCAATAAAGGTAAACAGGACAGATAGAGATGGTGAATCTCGATAATAGAAGACAGTCAGCAATAAAAAGCTAGTAGGATTTCTAATCCCTCTCCACTCTATCCAAAATAAAAATAAAAGTTTTGCCTTTAGTTATACTTTTAGTTTTGAATACTTTAATGTGTGGAAGAATTAGAACTCTGGATAGATTTACTTACTCTGGTGACCATTGTCATGAGGACAGAAAGTGATGGGAAATCCAAACATTTATGGTTCTCACTGGAACAGGAGAACAGGGAAATCTTCCAATGGGAAGTGATCTTCCAATGATATCTAACGGTCGGAAATTCCGGCCACAAAATCCGTCGTTTGTCCGACACTGGTGTTGCATACACACGGTCGGACAAAGTTGTCGGAAAATCCGATCATTCTGAAAGTGGTGACGTCTGTTGCGTACGATGGAACTACGTAGAGGCTATTAGCCAATAGCTTTGGTCTCGTAATTTGATCTGAGCATGCGTGGCACTTTGTCCGTCGGAAATCTCTACACACGATCGGAAAAAGTCCGATCGGATTTGGCTGTCGGAAAATTTGAGAGCAGGATCCGACGGAAAAAGTCCGATGGAGCCCACACACGGGCGGATTTTCCGACAACATGGTCCGATCGGACATTTTCCGTCGGAATTTCCGACCGTGTGTATGGGGCAAAACAGGGGATTTCCTCAAACTTTGGAGAGACTTCCTTCCACTTCTTATCACCTCTAGTTATAAGCCAAACTGCCCTGGGTTCAGTTCGAGCAGGATTTGGGAAACTTCAAAGAAATTTGGATGTCGGACCCTGTTGAAACCAATGGCAGTTGAATCTGTCAAATTCAAAATGCAAATTTTCTGGGCTAATAGCTCATTTGATTTAGATGCCCTTTAACCACACCCCCACCCGACCTGACCAGCAAAATGACAGCCAGGCGGTGGTTTAATCGTTGTGGCTAGACGATATCATATTATTTATACTCTCAGATTATCATTAAATACTTTGTTAATTGATTTAGATACATATACATTCTAATTTCATTCGTTTGACCCCTCACTATCGGTGAGGAGGTCCACCGGATGTGGTAAGCGTACCCAATCTATTTTCCATACTTCTTTGTTTGCAACTGAATCCGACATCTAGAGGACCCAGTTTCCAAGCAATTCTGTGATACAACCATTTATGCTGTGGACACTATCATATGGCTTTGTTGGGGTTTTGAATAATTTCCAAGAGACAGTTTTTTCGTGTCCTTTACAGCGTGTCATTATAATAGGAGCATCTATAGATTTCACTTACATGATTCCAGACTTTCTCCAGTCTTGTTTGATATAATTTTAATTTTATTTATGTTTTCACGGTTGTGTATGATGCCATTCTATGCCTTAACGCACAGATAACCTATTCATGTTGACATATTTATTACCAGCCATCACAGTAGAGATATACATTGCATTACCGTTCATCTATTATGTACCAATTATGTTCTGGTTGTTTGCATTGTTCTGTGAGGTAGTAATGACACTTTCATTGTAGTGATTTTGTCTATTTTTCACCTGTATGAAATGTCTAGTTTTTGATTTCACTAGTGCACTTTCCATATAAACTTCCTGTGGATCTAGGAATATTATATATGATCCATTTTTCAACACTAGTCCCTTCCTTTTGGAGATTTGTGCACTATAGCGGAATAGTCATCATTATTTCACCCTGCACACATTTCTTATGATTGATTCATTTTACCCTCTTTATGTGCACTTGTTGAAACTTGTCCACATTTTACACGTTTTTTCACGGCGTGCACAAAGGACCGTTGTCCTTGTTTTCTATATATATTAATTTTTTGAACACTCAAACAGTGGTCTCGATTTTCATGTGCGTGCCCACTTAGAATGTTCTTACATGTTGCATTTTAGCGCCACACTTTTTCACATTTTTTATCTAGTTCACAATTCGTCAGATTGTTGTGTCGGCAGCTCCCAGTTTTGCAGGATAGCGCAGCTATTCACCCACACTATCTATTTCTCCACTTTTTGACCTATAGCTGCCGCATCCCCCACTTCCCAAAATAGAAAATTTTGGTTACATATTTTATATTATATTTTTTATGATCAGGTACTATTTGTTGATTCAAGTCTAGCCTGTCACTTTGTACCTTCTCAGATAAATAGAGACTTACTATTTACATTGTAACATCATAATAGAATAAGAGACTTATCGTAGGTCTTTTTACACTGGAATTGTTCACGTTGTCTCGTTACAGTTGGTTTAATTTCTTCTAATTTTTACCACTATGGACGTATTCGAATATAGGACCAACCGTACTGTCAATATAGAAGGAGTTTTTACCTCCACTATGGCTGACTCTGAGATAGGTGGCCTATTCATAAGACTGAAAAATCTTATGGTGTCCGAACTCCATCTTGAATGGGACATTGCGTTCCTTGAACAATATATTAAGGAACGCATGGTCCCTCGTGGGTTAAGATGGAATGTGCACCCTCAACAGGGTGACACAGATCCTGAAAACTGGTTCAAGTATTTCAATGAAGCCGGGCTAGCCCTATTGGGATTCTTGAACGACCGGAAACGGCTAAAAAGAAGCATCATAGATAAAGAAATTAAAGATATAAGAGAGAAACTCCAACCTCATAAAACAACTACTGAATACACTACCCTATCAACCAATCTAAAAAATCACCTAGAGAAAGAAGAAAGAGAACAAAAAAACAAAAAACAAAAAAAATATCTTAGGGACAGCACTGACTACAAAAATAACTGCGTCTTTAATTGGCAAACAAGAGATCCACAAGTTAATTTCAATGCGGATCAATCCTCTATGGAAGTTTCAGATCATTCTGAATATCGACCCTCTGTCCCTATTATTGTCCCACTAACACAAGCTAGAACTGACCAGACTGGTTATGATAGTACCAATCGGCCAGCACACGCAGCCCTTTTGCCGACCCCACGCAATGCTGGCCCCTATCCAACCCACAATGGAAGAGGGAGAGGCAATAAAAATAGAGGTAGAACAAAAAAGGAACATACTTCCAACTATGACCATTACGGTTATGATCGTTCCCCCCCACGGGGTGACCATCACTATAATGGCCACTACAATCAATCTACCTATCGTACTCCGGTCCAAACTAGGAATAGATTCTCTCCTCTTAGGGGAGAAAGACCTTATGAGACTCACAATTCGCAATATTCCCACGACAATAGGGATTATGGATATTACGACAGATCCCCATATAACTACAATTTGCCACGACCTTCAAATACACCGGGTTTTCACCGGGAACCAGACAAACACGGTCGCATCCCCGAACACAGCGCGGCACCAGAGGGGGGAGGCGGTCCAGGAAAAAGAAAACGCGTTTAAATACCAGTGGGATCTTTAATCTTAGTAAGGTGACCTTGACTGACGCAGAACAATTGGTCATGGACAAAGGACTCAAATTTGTCCCTCCCAAAAAACTGAACAAGTTTTCCACATTTATTGACGTACACAAATTTGTACGCAAAATAAATGTACAGAGGTATATTTTGTCCAACCCCAGTAACCACGTAGTGCCTAATGACTCCGAGCACATTACACATTCTGGCCTTGCCAATCCCTCCCTCTTCAATCCCCCTTGCCCCGTGGCCCCTTCTGTTAAAGTGTTCAGAGACCTGGTTTTGAAGGACCTTGAAGCCCTTCCGAATAAGGTCATTCATTCTGACCCCAACATTAAAATTGGTCTTAAATCCCTGTGCGAGCGTAAGGATTTGATAATCCGACCCGCGGATAAGGGGGGTGGAATTGTCATTCTAGACAAAGAAGCCTACCATCTTGAAATGACACGCATCTTAAGTGATACGGATACATATCGCCCTTTACCAAAAGACCCTACTCGTGAATATAAACGCATGTTGTCAGACTTAGTGGATACAGGCGCCCATCTTGGTATCCTTGACAAAAAAGAAAGGAGCTATTTAATACCAGCTGCACCACGCATTCCTATTATGTACTATTTGCCGAAAGTACACAAAAGCGTGACCCTTCCACCCGGTAGACCGATAGTGAGTGGGTTGGATTCCATTACTAGTAGGATCGGGAAATACATAGATTTCTACCTACAACCACTAGTAAAAGAGATACCTTCTTATCTTAAAGACACTCGGCACACTATCTCTAAACTACAACAGACAACTTGTAGTGATGACATGTTACTCGTTACTGCAGATGTAACGTCACTCTACACCTGCATTCCTCACGATCTTGGACTTCATGCAGTAGACACCTTCCTAAGTAGGAGCAGCTCCATTTCTTTTACTCACAAGAGATATATTATGGATTTACTTTTATATGCCACCAAGCACAACTATTTCTGGTACAGTGGCCAATTTTACCTCCAAACTAAAGGTGTAGCCATGGGCGCCAAGTTTGCCCCTAGTCTTGCTAATATCTACATGGCCAAGTGGGAGGAGGATGTCGTCTATGCCCTGGACCCCCCACAATTGGTGTTGTGGTCCAGGTACATCGACGACATCCTCCTCCTATGGAAGGGTTCCACTGATTCTTTGGATCAGTTCATGACACAACTTAATGACAACAATATCGGAATAGAACTGTCATATGAAGCCAGTCGCTCTACCATCCACTTTCTTGATTTAGAAATCAGCATTTGTGAAGGGAGTTTTTCCACTAAGACCTTTTTCAAAGCCACAGATCGGAATGGGTACATTCCGGTCGACAGCTGCCACCACGCTTCATGGCTGAAATCGGTCCCCCGCAGTCAGTTCATGCGGATCAGGCGCAATTGTTCACAGTTGACTGATTTTTTTGAGCAAGCAGAAACTCTTAAAGGAAGATTCTTAGACAGAGGCTACGAACTTGCCCACATTGAAAATGAAATCCACAAGGTGTCTAAAATAGACCGCAACACCTTACTAACAGAAAAACCTATTACAGCTAAAGATAACAAACACAGATGGTCATTCCTTACAGATTTTTCTGTTCAACACAGGCAAATTAAAAATATTATACTCAAACATTGGGAAGTATTGAGGAACGATCACGTTCTCAACCCTATTCTCCCTGAACGAGGGGGAGTTATCTATAGAGGTGCCCCATCATTGAGAGGCAGGATTGCACCCAACATCATAGACCCACCCCACAGACCAACCTTCTTTCACGATATGAAGGGATTTTTTCCATGTCGGAAGTGTAACGTCTGTATTAATAATTCTTTCCAGAGAAAATGCGATACTTTTAAATCTACTCATACTGGCAGAGAATACAAAATGAAGAGTTTTGCCACCTGCCATACGAAATTTATTGTCTATCTCATCACTTGCCCTTGTGGCAAACAATATATTGGGCGTACCATCCGAACATTTGCGATTAGAGTAAATGAACATATCGCGGCCATTAGAGCTGGCCGGACGAACCACAGTGTACCTAAACACTTCTTACTCCATCACAGTAAGAACCCTGCTGGTTCGACGTTTCAAGTTATAGATAAGTTTGTTTCCCATTGGAGGGGCGAATCCAATATACGCGGAGTATCTAAACTTGAAACATTCTGGATCCACCAGATGAAGTGTTATGTCCCGTTCGGCCTCAATATCGAGTGGGACATTAACGCATTCATCAACCGTTCTTAATGCAGACCCATAACAACAAGTTCCATATGGGTCTTTTTCCCTTAGCCCATTTGTCAGAACGCGACTATGTGTGGTCCTATCCAGCATGACCACACATATACACATCACATTCCCTATTCTTTGTATTTAGTTCTCTTTCTCAGTATGCAACTATATTTATATATTTTCATTTCCACTTTTAGTTTGAATATTTGTATTAAACGCAGATCATCACGAATTATTGTACAGTGACATAGAATTTGTCCCCATAACCTATGGTTTGATTAGCTCATGGCAGTCGTAATGACTTGGGAAATATTCTCACGTCCTTTGGTGCTGACACAATGGACAATGTTGCGACTACTGTATAATGACATTATCCCTGTTATTCTCATTAGTGTTATATGATAGCTTAAATACAGAGCATTCAGTGTTTTCTATTTTATACTGCTATAATTGTGGATAATGTGAGAAGACCCACTGTGAACAGCCAGACTGCGGTTCATTTTTCCAGCATGTATTTTAGTTTTTCTGATTTTTTGCTTGGTACAATTATTACCTTCATTTCTAATTTACACAGCTCTACAGTTGCATCTTCACACATATCCATTAGGGGGAGCCTATAGGCATCATCATGCGATGATTTTCTTCCCTTCACTCCTCCTAGTCCGGCACATGCGCACCGGACATGTCTCTGTGCGCATTTCTGACTGTTGTGCTCACGGAGACATGTTTTCCCATTGTCGGTGTTGTGTCCCCTGATTGGCTGTAGCGCCGCCACGTGATCGTTGGCTGAGCGCCGTATGATGAGCGTACTGTGGGAGTACACCACAGACGCTCGTCACATTGCGTCAGATTCGTCCGCTCATGTGACTCTTACTACAGTCACGTGATCTTGTTTTTTATACTGAGTGGCCAATAGTCTCTCTGATCGGTTCGTTCCGCTCAGGTGACTTTGTTTTTGTCACATGACTAGATCCAGCGCACGGATTGGCCATGCTAATATCGTGAATAGACATTGCAGTTAGGTTTGGACTCAGACGCTGCCGCACTACAGCATTTGAGGCATGTCGGCTGGTGATTTTGATGGCTTACTGTACAGGTGGTTATACATCTGTGGATACCAAAGATTACGATTTTCATTGGCTATATGTCACATGCCCTTTTTGAATTATTCGTCCAATCATCTTGGCGGTATTTTTGGCGCCAGAAAGCACTATTACTGATTGGTAAGTTTGTTTTTCATCTGGTCAGAACATGACCTATCCACACCACCCTTCTTTCCCCATACACTCGGTCTAATATTCCTGGCCATCATTGGGTGGCTTACTGGATTAGGACACTCTAGATTGGTTGATTAAGTTCATGGTTAAATTGCCCTAAATGAACCTATTGGCCATTGGTTGTCTTTCAACCAACCCAAACGAGATTAACTCACCGTGTGACCACACCACAAGTTGGGCTGTTCCCAATGAGTCTCATTAGTGATATTTAGTACTTGTATATAAGTGCACTGATCTGTTGTTTGTATTGAGCCCCAGTTGAAGTCTGTGTAAGACGAAACGCGTCGGGAGAACCTTGCAAACTACTATTATCAGTGCGTTTTTCATTTTTTTGTTTTGCTTTTAAATATTTTTTATTGGAAATTTATTCTGGAAAGCTGAACGCAAATTTTTAAGTAATAAATCGAGTCCACACCTGGACCTGTTTTACACTATGAGGAGGCCCTCTCTGTTTTCTTTATCCACATACTTCTATCTGGTGTGATGATCCACGAGCTCTGGTGAGACCCCTTCCTTTGGTTCCGGTCGATCTATGGATGGTCGGTGAGTGACAACTGCTGAGGAGACTCCACTACATACACCTAATTTGTAGAGGCGTCAGCCTTACAAATTTCAAGCTCGTTTGACCCCTCACTATCGGTGAGGAGGTCCACCGGATGTGGTAAGCGTACCCAATCTATTTTCCATACTTCTTTGTTTGCAACTGAATCCGACATCTAGAGGACCCAGTTTCCAAGCAATTCTGTGATACAACCATTTATGCTGTGGACACTATCATATGGCTTTGTTGGGGTTTTGAATAATTTCCAAGAGACAGTTTTTTCGTGTCCTTTACAGCGTGTCATTATAATAGGAGCATCTATAGATTTCACTTACATGATTCCAGACTTTCTCCAGTCTTGTTTGATATAATTTTAATTTTATTTATGTTTTCACGGTTGTGTATGATGCCATTCTATGCCTTAACGCACAGATAACCTATTCATGTTGACATATTTATTACCAGCCATCACAGTAGAGATATACATTGCATTACCGTTCATCTATTATGTACCAATTATGTTCTGGTTGTTTGCATTGTTCTGTGAGGTAGTAATGACACTTTCATTGTAGTGATTTTGTCTATTTTTCACCTGTATGAAATGTCTAGTTTTTGATTTCACTAGTGCACTTTCCATATAAACTTCCTGTGGATCTAGGAATATTATATATGATCCATTTTTCAACACTAGTCCCTTCCTTTTGGAGATTTGTGCACTATAGCGGAATAGTCATCATTATTTCACCCTGCACACATTTCTTATGATTGATTCATTTTACCCTCTTTATGTGCACTTGTTGAAACTTGTCCACATTTTACACGTTTTTTCACGGCGTGCACAAAGGACCGTTGTCCTTGTTTTCTATATATATTAATTTTTTGAACACTCAAACAGTGGTCTCGATTTTCATGTGCGTGCCCACTTAGAATGTTCTTACATGTTGCATTTTAGCGCCACACTTTTTCACATTTTTTATTCTAATTTCAGCTGCTACGACATTGATGGCCATGGGGCACTTCAGGATACTTCACATCCACCCTTTCTTTTATCGCCACGTCTGCCCTCAACCTGTCCCCCCGTGTGGCTTGCTGCGAACCATGCCTCTTCAGCTCCCGGTGGAGGCACTTACCGCTTTCGCCCCTGGAGATTAGTCCATTGGACCAACTGACCATAATGTAAATATGGAGGCCACATGTTTCTTTTTGAACATAATCCCCATTATGTGCCATATCTCACTTATACTCATTATCTTTTTAGATACCCTACATATACTCCTGAGGAAGCAAGTAGAGCTTGCGAAACGCGTCGAGTATATAAGCTGTATATGTATACTATGTATTTTTAGTACTATAACAAACATGTTTATGGTCAAGCTATGGTTCATGATGGTTTTTTACTTTATGACTATGTCTGTGACTATGTCTGTGAAACTTTAATAAAATCTTTATCAATTTACTCACTTGTTATGACCTGTATGAACAACTCATTTAAAGTCCCATGGGCTAATTTGTTCTGTTTTATATGTATTATAGGGATGGAGTTGTATCATATTAAGAGTCAATATTCAGACCACCCTTTTGTTCTCCAATCACGGTAAAGAGCATTATGACGTAGGCTCTTTACCATGTGATCAGCTCTGTCCAATCACAGCTGATCAAAGTGTAAAAAGGAACTGCCGGTTATCAGCATTCCTCTACTCTCACTGACAGCATGTGAGTAGAGGAGTGTAAATAAGTGGCTCTCCTGACGGAGGGTCGGCGCTGATAATCATTGCAATGATCATCATTATCAGTGAAGCCCCACTAGCGATGCCCACCAGTGATGCCCACCCATGCCCATCACTGCTGCCTTTCATTGCCCATCAGTGATGCCTGTCAGTGCCTACCCATCAGTGCCCATCATTGCCACCCATCAGTGCCCATAAAGACTGCCCATCAGCGCCACCTATCAGTGCCTATCAGTGCTGCATATAAATGCTGCCTATCAGGGCCCATCAGTGCCACCTCATAAGTACCCATCAGTGCCCATCAGTGAAGGAGAATTCATTTTTCAGCGTTTTCGGCCTTTTTTCATTTGTTAAGCAAAAAATTAAAAACTCAGTGGTGATCAAATACCACCAAAGGAAAGCTCTATCTGTTTAAAAAAAAAAAATTATAAAAATGTTGTTTGCGTACAGTTTTGCATAACTGCGCAACTGTCATTCAAAATGTGACAGCGCTGGAAGCTGAAAATTGGCCTGGGCAGGATGGGGGGTGAAAGGGCCCAGTATTAAAGTGGTTAAAATGGTTTTGTCTGATTCCCATTATTCCCCCCCCCCAACTTACTTTGTGGTGACTCTTTATTGCAGTCGTCTTTGTCACAGCACTTAACTCTGCTACGCGCCTCAATGGTCCCCATGGCCATATCGTAGTTACTTTCACACAAATCCTTGCCCCTTTGACATCCTTTTGAACTCTGGTAAACGGTAAGAGGTCCTAGGTAAGTAAGACATATAAGTTAGTATTATTTATTTTTTTTTTAACTTCAAAGTTTATTTTTTTTTCAAAAGGTACAAAAAGCAACATAAAGAATGCAGTGATACATTCTCAGGTTATGGTATGTATATACATTGGTATGTATCTATAATATTCAGGTATACATTTTACAAGAGCGCTAATAAAAGAGCTATAGTATGCGTGTATATTGTCTTGCATAGGTAGTAACAGAAACTTTATGAGATTAATGCCCCATACACACGGTCGGAAATTCCGACCACAAAATCCGTCTGATTTTTTCAGACGGATTTTGTCCGACACTGGTGTTGCATACACACGGTCGGACAAAGTTGTCGGAAAATCCGATCATTCTGAACGTGGGGACGTTCGTTGTGTACGACGGGACTACGTAGAGGCTAGTAGCCAATAGCTTTGGTCTTGTAATTTGATCTGAGCATGCGTGGCACTTTGTCCGTCGGAATTCGCTACACACGATCGGGAAAAGTCCGATCGGACTTTGTTGTCGGAAAATTTGAGAGCAGGATCTCCAATTTTTTCTGACGGAAAAAGTCCGATGGCGCCCACACACGGTCGGATTTTCCGACAACATGGTCCGATAGGACATTTTCCGTCTGAAATTCCGACCGTGTGTACGGGGCATTAGACTTAAAGTGGATGTAAACCCCAAATATTTTTATTTATTTTTTTGATGTCATAATGTAGAGAATAATTTCCTTTCATTTGAGTCCAGTCTTGCCACACAGATTTACTCGAGGCCTGAGCAATCCTCTTTTATTGTTCAGTTAGAGAAATCTTGACAAAGTCTTGAAAACTTTGTCAAAAACGCCCCCCTTGCTGTGAGTGACAGGTGATTTACATATCTCATGCACTAGCCTGAGACAGGTTATCATCAGATCACTGGATGTTCTACTCTGCCCACTACATACATGTCCCCTAAATCACTTGTCTGTCTATAGTCTGCTGACTGTTCACTGCATCCCATGATGAGAAACATCCAGTCAAAACACAGTAAAGCTGGGAGAGCTGGAGGGGAGGGGGATGGGAATTGTGAACTTTTTACACAGGATGTGCCTGTCTCAGGCTAGTGCATGATATGTAAATCACCTGTCACTCACAGCAAGGGGGCGTTTTTGACAAAGTTTTCAAGACTTTGTCAAGATTTCTCTAACTGAACAATAAAAGAGGATTAAAAAAAATATTTTTGGGTTTACATCCACTTTAACTTTAAGCTTAACCTTACTACCTATAGTAGGTAGAACCAGTAGGCAATCACACATCTTTTAATCTACTACGTATTGATACTAATGCGGAGGTGTGCGTGATGCCTGTTTGTTATTGAGGGGTAATATGGGAGCATGCAGAGTATTATGAATCCTTTGTGAATGGAAGGTCAGTCCAGCTGTATACTTCTGGGGTCATTGACCCATGAGTCCCAATTTCTGTAACATTTTTCAGTGGTAAGTTGGACTTTGGAGAAGCTGTGTTTCAATTTGAGCTTGCTGTTTAGGATTGTAATTACTTCCTGGATGTCAGGAGGGTGAGTACTTTTCCATTTTCTTGCTAGTGCCAGCCTTGCGGCAATAGGGATGTGGGTGGCGAAGGTTTGAGATTTTCTGGGCCATGTGGGAACCATCAGGCCCAGAAAGAGGTCAACAGAGGATAGGTTATTTGCTGTGGTGACAATTGATTGGAGCAATTTTAGTATTTGGTTCCAAATTTCTTTGAGAGCTGGGCATTCCCACCAGATATGGAAAAGAGTTCCTGGAAGGCCACAATTTCTCCAGCATAGGTGAGACGAACTGGGGTACATTTTGGCAATTCTGCTGGGGGTGTAGTACCAATGTTGGAGGAGCTTTTGTAGGGATTCCCAGTGCGTGGTACAATGAGAGAGTTTTGAGGGTAATTGTAGCGCTTTGTACCATTGAGTAGGTGGAGGGGCTGAGGGGATGTGTTTGGACCACTGCAAGATTTGGATCTGAGTGGATTCCTCTGCTGATTGAGAGAATAGACCATATAGGTTAGCAGGGTTTTTTTTCAGCTGGAACTTGGTGGAACTCAGTTCCACCACCTCTGGCTCAGGTCCTCTGCTTCCTGTTCACCACTATTACTTGAAAACACAAAAGTCCGGCTTCTATGCTTACAAGTGATGGCTTGTTCCCCAACAGCTCCCACAGATCTGATCTCCTGAGTGGCTCCCACTGAGTGAAGGATGGAGACAAGGGAGATGCAGGTACCCGGGGTGCAGTGCAAATGCCAACATCACCACTGGATGATCTCCCCACGAGTGAGAGAGGTGAAGCCAACTACAGTATGGAGGTACTAGAGCCGGCTGGGTGCTTCAGCTTAATACAGCAACAAAAATAAGACATGTGGAAGATGGTGAAGCTTTTAAGGAGATGGGGAGAAGATGGGGGCAGTGGAGGGGGGTTGCATGCAGAGGGCAGAGCTGAAAAGGGGTAAATGTGAGATGTGGATGAGGTGTGCAGAGATAAGCAGCTGTGGAAGAAGGCTGAACTCTGCACTATTTATGTAGCACACCCTGAACTCTGCAGGCTGTGTGTAACCCCCTCCCTGAACGCTGCACTCTGTACATAATGCACTCCTAGTATTTCATGATCCTGTTAGGACCCTCCCACTGTTCGTGAAATTTGACCACACCCACTATTTGATGCGGTTTGGAGGGTGTAATTGGTGGGGGGTCATGATTGAGTTCCTGTACCTTTTTTTCAGAGAAAAAAAGCCCTGTAGGTTAGTATTATTCCTTCCTCCTCTGTAGCCTCAGCTGCACTGCAGATGAATGAACAGGAGACAGAGGCTCCTGTCCATTCATAAACTGATGCATAGTAAACACAGTTTACTGTGCTCAGTTATGAATGAACAGAGCCAGTGATCGGTACTGATCAGAAAAGGAAGGGTTCTTCCTCGCTCTCCATCCTGAAACAATCCCCTCAGCAGCTGGTGGGAGAATAGAGCAGCCGGTAGCCCTGCAGGGAGCCGTCGCAGCTGAATGCTGGACAGGCGGCAACCCGCTGTCTCCACCAGCACCTGGTCCAGTTGGCTTAATTTACCTGCAGCCCAGGGACAGGGTGCAGTGCTTTTTCTGAAGGATCCTCCCGAGCTGAGAGCCGGGGACCAGTAGGGTCCATTCTACCTGGGAACCGAGCTGTGCAATGTGGTCCATGGCAGAAAGAGGACTATTTACCCACTTTTGGATGCAGGCGGAGTGAATGAATGAATGAATAATTTGTATAGCGCTACAATGTGAACTGAATCGCCTCAAGGCACTGTATTCGTGCTTTGTTGTCAAGCTTCTTAGAAGAGGTGGGTCTTGAGTTTTTCCTGAAGGCCTGATGGTTTTCTTCCATGCGGATGTAGGTTGGTAGAGCGTTCCATAGTTCCCCATTTGATTTGTAGCGGGATTTGGGAGTGATCTACTGCACTGCAGTTCAGACTATTAAATTAACCACCTGCTGCCTGCTCACTGTCATATGACGGCAGGACGAAGCAGCTGTTGTTCTGGGCTGCCGTCATATGACGTGATTTCCTTTGCGGCCACTAGGGGGCGCGCTCGCCCGCCGCGTCGATGGGGACCCGATGCACGTGCCCGGCGGCCGCAATGTTCGCCGGGCACCCGCGATTGCCCAGTAACTGAGCAGGACGTGGATCTGTGTGTGTAAACACACAGATTCACGTCCTGTCAGAGGAGAGGAGACCGATGGTGTGTCCCTTGTACACAAAGACAACGATCGGTCACCTCCCACCACTGTTAGAATCACTCCCTAGGAAACACATTTAACCCCTTGATCACCCCCTGTTGTTAACCCCTTCCCTGACAGTCACATTTACACAGTAATCAATGCTTTTATATAGCACGGATCGCTGTATAAATGTGAATGGTCCCAAAAATGTGTCAAAAGTGTCCAATATGTCCGCCGCAATATCGCAGTCACGATAAAAATCACAGATCGCCGCCATTACTAGTAAAAAAAAAAAAAATGCTATAAAATCTATCCCCTATTTTGTAAAAGCTATAACTTTTGCGCAAACCAATCAATATACGCTTATTGCGTTTTTTTTTTTTAACCAAAAATATGTAGAAGAATACGTATCGGCCTAAACTAAGAAAAAAATTTGTTTAAAAAAAAAAAAAATTTGGATATTTATTAGAGCAAAATGTTAAAAATATTGTGTTTTTTCAAACTTGTCCCTATTCTTTTGTTTATAGCGCAAGAAATAAAAACCGCAGAGGTGATCAAATACCACCAAAAGAAAGCTCTTATTGTGGGGAAAAATTGTATTTGGGTACAGCGTTGCATGACTGCGCAATTGTCATTCAAAGTGCGACAGCGCTGAAAGCTGAAAAATGGCTTGGGCAGGAAGGGGTTGTTCATGCCTGGTAGGCAAGTGGTTAAAGCCCTGGCCTGCTCAGAGGATTGATATAGAAAAGACCTGGGCTTTAATTTAATTGTGAGAACTGCAGTGCAGTAGATCACACCACCTGCACTCAAAAGTTGTTAAATAGTCCCTTTTCCGCCCTCGGGTCCTTAGCTGAACAATGGGATCTGGGAAGTTTTTTTTTTTAAATAGCTGTAGAGTGAGGGGTTCCCAAAATGTGTCAGTCCGACTCCTCTCTCTACTGCTGTCCCCCCAGGGGTGGATCCAAGGTCTAGTCTCGGGATGGGCACTGCCGGAAAATACTTTTTTTGGGGGGGGGGCAATTTATCGGGGGAAATGCCTGGTGTTGGTGCTTCAATCATGGTTGTTATGGTGTCAGGATTGAAGTGCATTATTTCTATTATTACATTGTTATATAAAATTAAACTCACCATAATGCAGAATCAGTGGGAGCCCTGAGAGTGTCACTTGCCGCCGTCGCCTGCCACACTTTGCGGATTGTCACTTGCCATGTCGCCTGTCACCAGATGCAGATTGTCACTTACCACGTCACCTGCCACACGTTGCAGAGTGTCACTTGCCTTGTTGCCTGTCACACTTTGCGGATTGTCACGTCGCCTGTCACCAGATGCAGATTGTCACTTGCCACGTCACCTGCCACATGTTGCAGATTGTCACTTGCCACGTTGCCTGTCACGCGTTGCGGATTGTCACTTGCCATGTTGCCTGTCACACATTGCAGATTGTCACTTGCCTGCTAAGGTGGTCTCTTGCTGTGTCTCTCTAAGGTGGTCTCTTGCTGTGTCTCTCTAAGGTGGTCTCTTGCTGTGTCTCTCTAAGGTGGTCTCTTGCTGTGTCTCTCTAAGGTGGTCTCTTGCTGTGTCTCTCTAAGGTGGTCTCTTGCTGTGTCTCTCCAAGGTGGTCTCTTACTGTGTCTCTCCAAGGTGGTCTCTTGCTGTGTCTCTCTAAGGTGGTCTCTTGCTGTGTCTCTCCAAGGTGGTCTCTTGCTGTGTCTCTCTAAGGTGGTCTCTTGCTGTGTCTCTCTAAGGTGGTCTCTTGCTGTGTCTCTCTAAGGTGGTCTCTTGCTGTGTCTCTAAGGTGGTCTCTTGCTGTGTCTCTCTAAGGTGGTCTCTTGCTGTGTCTCTCTAAGGTGGTCTCTTGCTGTGTCTCTCTAAGGTGGTCTCTTGCTGTGTCTCTCTAAGGTGGTCTCTTGCTGTGTCTCTCTAAGGTGGTCTCTTGCTGTGTCTCTCTAAGGTGGTCTCTTGCTGTGTCTCTCTAAGGTGGTCTCTTGCTGTGTCTCTCTAAGGTGGTCTCTTGCTGTGTCTCTCTAAGGTGGTCTCTTGCTGTGTCCCAGAGTCATGCAGCAGATTACCAGTCAGGCAGCAGAGAGATGAAGTAATCACTCTGCTGCCCGCAGCTGCCTGCACAGTGAGGGCGGAACTGCATGGATGCAGGGCGGGCGCCGGGCGATGAGAGATGTCATCTCTCTGCTCCCCGCCCACCGCCTCCTGCTCACCCACCGAGCCGCCCAGCTGCTCGCCCGCTCTCACGAGCCCGCCGAGCCTCCCGTCCGCTCACCAACCGAGCCGCCCGGCAGCACGGCCCCCCCGCTCTCTCACCCGCGGAGCCGCCCACTCACTCACCCGCATTCTCAGGGGGGGGGCAATTGCCCTGTTGCCCCCCTGGATCCGCCCCTGCTGAATTTAGCAGGACCTGATAGCAATGTGCACAAGTGATTAGGGCGTGCCCGCGCACACCCAGCACACCCTGTGTGCACGCTTATGAGCGGGACCATGGAGAATGAACGTAGCCACCCTCTAACAGGAAGTCAGATAGTAGAGGCAAAAAAAAAGGTAATTTGGGGATTTGCAGGAGGCTGAGAGCAATAGAAAATACTTTTTTGAATAAGCATACTTGAATAGAATATATTTTTTTAACCAGAGTTTAGTGTCACTTTAAGAAAGAGAGATCTTATTTAGGTTACCAATTTTCTGCATTATAACGTTAGCGTAACATTTTTTGACATCTGTGGGGCAGGTTTCACTGGTTACGGAGTTGCAGGTCGATGCTTGTAAACTCTCACAATGCTGGCAGTGAAGAGCCTCTGTAATATAAGGAAGACCGTGTATTAATCATTTCTAGAAATGAAGGAGCTGTAAAGACATTACAGAATGTTAGCGATTTATAATGTGACAAATTATATCAATATCACGAGTGATTATGGATTATGCAGGGGCTTGGGAAGAAACAGAAGGCCGTATCAACTTCAATAGGGTATATTTCACTAATACACAGTGGATACAATAAGGCCTCATGCATACTGGACATTAAAAAAAGCCAGTAGCTTTAGTTGTAGAAAGCTGTAGCTGTAGAAAGCTGTAGCTGTAGAAAGCTGTAGCTTTAGAAGGAGTTTTTCAGCGTTTTTTAGCTGTTGCGTTTTCTATCTTTGTTTAACAAAATTATACTTCCACAAAACTTATGGTTTAAAAAACGCTGATAAACGCAGAATAGCCAAGTTTTTCAGAATTTTAATAAGCCTAGGGTGAGAAATGCGCAGCTACTGTAAGTGTAAAAGAGGGTCAACAATGCCCATTTTCAGCCTCACTGTGCCCATTTGCATGCCTCACTGTGCCCATTTTCAGCCATAGGTCCCCCGAACTTCAAACTTGGTAGTTAAGGGTTCCTAGATGCCCCCTAGCTGCAGTCTCTGGACCCAAAGGGTCCCGAAATGACATTGCTGCAGATGGACACAGTTGACCGACTTTGGGGCCCTGTATCTCGGGGCCACTTGGTGCTAGGAACCCCTGGATATGTTGTAGTGCTATTTCCACTGGGTTTGCACACCAAATTTGTGGTTCCTAGCATCAAGTGGCCCCGAGATACGAGGCCCCAAAGTCGGGTCGGAAAACTTCATTCTCTGCTGCAGAAAAGTGCTTGACTCGAGTATAAGCCGAGGGGGGCATTTTCAGCGCAAAAAAATGTGCTGAAAAACTCGCCTTATACTCGAGTATATACGGTATTAAATAAATTTCAGTGAGCGTGTTCAATACTTTTTCCATTTCATTACACGTACCTTCATTTCTGAACTTATTTGTTTTGGTTTCTTTGTATGTATGAATTTTATGGGTTGTTACCAACATGTGGGGAAAATTTCATGTCAATATCACCTTTTAGAGATATACAGTGGTGTGAAAAAGTGTTTGCCCCCTTCCTCATTTCCTGTTCCTTTGCATGTTTGTCACACTTAAGTGTTTCGGAACATCAAACCAATTTAAACAATAGTCAAGGACAACACAAGTAAACACAAAATGCAATTTGTAAATGAAGGTGTTTATTATTAAAGGTGAAAAAAATCCAAACCATCATGGCCCTGTGTGAAAAAGTGATTGCCCCCCTTGTTAAAACATACTATAACTGTGGTTGTCCACACCTGAGTTCAATTTCTCTAGTCACACCCAGGCCTGATTATTGCCACACCTGTTCACAATCAAGGCATCACTTAAATAGGAGCTGCTTGACACAGTAAGGTCCACCAGAAGATCCTTAAAAGCTACACATCATGCCGAGACCCAAAGAAATTCAGGAACAATTGAGAAAGAAAGTAATTGAGATCTATCAGTCTGGAAAGGGTTATAAAGCCATTTCCAAAGCTTTGGGAATCCAGCGAACCACAGTGAGAGCCATTATCCACAAATGGCGAAGACATGGAACAGTGGTGAACCTTCCCAGGAGTGGCCGGCCGCCCAAAATTACCCCAAGAGCGCAGCGACGACTCATCCAAGAGGTCACAAAAGACCCCACAACAACTTCCAAGGAACTGCAGGCCTCACTTGCCTCAGTTAAGGTCAGCGTTCATGCCTCCACCATCAGGAAAAGACTGGGCAAAAATGGCCTGCATGGCAGAGTTCCAAGGAGAAAACCACTGCTGAGCAAAAAGAACATCAAAGCTCGTCTCAATTTCTCCACAACACATCTTGATGATCCCCAAGACTTTTGGGACAACATTCTGTGGACCGATGAGACAAAAGTGGAACTCTTTGGAAGGTGTGTGTCCAAGTATATCTGGCGTAGAAGGAACACTGCATTTCAGAAAAAGAACATTATACCAACAGTAAAATATGGTGGTGGTAGTGTGATGGTCTGGGACTGTTTTGCTGCTTCAGGACCTGGAAGACTTGCCGTGATAAAAGGAACTATGAATTCTGCTGTCTACCAAGAGATCCTGAAGGAGAATGTCCGACCATCTGTTCGTGTACTCAAGCTGAAACGAACTTGGGTTCTGCAGCAGGACAATGATCCTAAACACACCAGCAAGTCCACCACCGAATGGCTGAAGAAAAACAAAATGAAGACTTTGGAGTGGCCTAGCCAAAGTCCTGACCTGAATCCTATTGAGATGTTGTGGTATGACCTTAAAAAGGCCGTTCATGCTCGAAAACCCTCTAATGTAACTGAATTAGGACAATTCTGCAAAGATGAGTGGGCCAAAATTCCTCCAGGACGCTGTAAAAGCCTCATTGCACGTTATCGCAAATGCTTGGTTGCAGTTGTTGCTGCTAAGGGTGGCCCAACCAGTTATTAGGTTTAGGGGGCAATCACTTTTTCACACAGGGCCATGATGGTTTGGATTTTTTTTCACCTTTAATAATAAACACCTTCATTTACAAATTGCATTTTGTGTTTACTTGTGTTGTCCTTGACTATTGTTTAAATTGGTTTGATGTTCCGAAACACTTAAGTGTGACAAACATGCAAAGGAACAGGAAATGAGGAAGGGGGCAAACACTTTTTCACACCACTGTATTTACCTAGAACAATGGTGACACGTTCAATACTTATTTCACCCGCTGTACAGTATGCTTTAGAGAAATAAACACAAAATGAACAGGGAGCTTGTAATCCAAGAACAGCGCTTCACCCCCACCTTACAGACTACAACCTACCCAGTTGTCCCCCGTACCTCTTATGCAGCGTACACACGATCGGAATTCTCGTCGGAAAAAACTCTGACGGTTTTTACGACGGAATTCAGACGGAATTCCGCTCAAGCAGTGTTGCCTACACACGATCACACCAAATTCCGACGGCCAGTAACACAGCGGCATAAAACACGTTCGACAGCACTATAAAAGGGAAGTTTAATGCTTCCGAGCATGCGCCGAATTGTTTCCGAGCATGCGTCGGAATTTTGCGCGTCGGAATTGCATACACACGATCGGAAAATCCGATAGAAAGGTTTTCCGTCGGAAAAATTGAGAACAGGTTCTCAATTCAAAGTCAGTCGGAAATTCCGACAGAAAAAGACCGTTGGGCATACACACGGTCGGAAAATTCGATGAAAAGCTCCCATCGGACTGTTTCCATCAGAAATTCCGACCGTGTGTACGCCGCATTACATTGTATCCCTAAAGGACAGGCAAAAAAATAAAAGTCCTTTCATTTTTTACTACAAGTCCTTTCAGCAGTTTCTACTAAAAACAGTAGATTTTAGAGATAACACTGAAATAAAATGCAGAATCAACTTACATGCATTCTGTTCACGACGGCAAATGTGCGATTGGAGTCTGTTGTCGGAAATTCCGACCGTGTGTAGGCTCCATCGGACAGTTTCCATCGGACAGTTTCCATCGGAAATTTCCGTCGCACAAAATTTGAGATCAGGTTCTCAAATTTTCTGACAACAAAATCCGTTTGCGTAAATTTCCGATCGTGTGTACACAATTCCGACGCACAAAGTTCCACGTATGCTCGGAATCAAGCAGAAGAGCAGCACCGGCTATTGAACTTCATTTTTCTTGGCTCATCGTACGTGTTGTACGTCACCGCGTTCTTGACATTCGGAATTTCTGACCAACTTTGTGTGACTGTGTGTATGCAAGACAACAAAAACATGGGATTTTGTTGTCAGAATATCCGATCGTGTGTACGCGGCATACGGTTAACGCTCCTTGGGAGCACCAAAAAAATTACTCTGAAAAGCTACCAATAAATGAGTTTCTCTTTTGCCCAGTACACACGGTCGGAAATTCCGACGGAAAATGTCCGATCGGACCATGTTGTCGGAAAATCCGCCCGTGTGTGGGCTCCATCGGACTTTTTCCGTCGGAAAAAAATTGAAATCCTGCTCTCAAATTTTCCGACAACAAAGTCCGATCGGACTTTTTCCGATCGTGTGTCGAGAATTCCGACGGACAAAGTGCCACGCATGCTCAGATCAAATTACGAACGTCACTACGTTCAGAATGATCGGATTTTCCGACAACTTTGTCCGACCGTGTGTGTGCAACACCAGTGTCAGACAAAATCCGTTGGAAAAAATCCGACGGATTTTTTGGTCGGAATTTTCGACCGTGTGTACGGGGGCTTACTCTCTCTTTTCTAAACTTTATTTGCTCTTGGCAACAAACTAACAGCCAAGTGCAGAAGATAGAGTAGAATGATGTAGAATCAGCTAGCATGCATCCTGTTTATTCTTATGCCCCGTACACACGGTCGGAAATTCCGACCACAAAATCCGTCAGAATTTTTTCAACGGATTTTGTCCGACACTGGTGTTGCATACACACGGTCGGACAAAGTTGTCGGAAAATCCGATCATTCTGAACGAGGTGACGTTCGTTGTGTACGACGGAACTACGTAGAGGCTAGTAGCCAATAGCTTTGGTCTCGTAATTTGATCTGAGCATGAGTGGCACTTTGTCCGTCGGAATTCTCTACACACGATCAGAAAAAGTCCGATCGGGTTTTGTTGTCAGAAAATTTGAGAGCAGGATCTCAAATTTCGGAAGTTCCGACAGAAAAAGTCAGATAGAGCCCACACACCGGCAGGTTTTTCGACAACATGGTCCGATCGGACATTTTCCGTCGGATTTTCCGACCGTGTGTACGGGGCATTAGGTTGGCTCTCCTTGGGAGCACTTTGCAAAAAAAGTACACAGTTGAAAAGCTACTAATAAATAATTTCCTCTTCACTCAGAGCTCCTTTCTAGACATGTGCACAACCCAAAAATTCGTTTATTTTCGTTTAGTTTTTTTCGTTTCCGAAAAAAAATAGTTTATATTCGTTTCGTTTCCGTTGATTCGTAACGATTCGTAAATTCGTAAGTCGTCGGTGTTCGTATTCGTAGCGATTTGTACATTCGCTAGAGTTATTTTTTCGTTGATTCGTTTTTCTGTTAGTTTCATTTTCGTTCATTTGTTTATTCGAAATTCGGACGCATTCGTATTTATTCGTACATTCGTAACATTCGTAGATTCGTAATCGGAGCATAATTCATAATGTTATGTAATGTGTATGCTATTATTACATTTTAAGAGACACGGAAAATTACGAATCGAAAAAAAAGTTACGAATGTACGAATTTTTTCGTTCAATCCATTCGAAGCACGTTAAGCAGCGCCATTGTAAGAGACACGGAAAATTACGAATCGAAAAAAAAAAAAAAAAAAGTTACGAATGTACAAATTTTTTCGTTCAATCTATTCGAAGCACGTTAAGCAGCACCATTGTAAGGGACACGGAAAATGACCAATTCAACAGAAAAAAAAGTTACGAATGTACGAATTTTTTCGTTCATTTTCGTTGTTTCTGTTTTCGTTTTTCAGATTTTTCATTCGTACATTCGTTGTTTCTAGTTTGTTTTTTTCGGATTTTCGTTATTTTCGGATTTGTTCGATTCGAATGATTCGTTAAAATTTTTAGCGAATCGTTGATTCGTACGAAAGCGAACAAATGAAAATAACGAAAAAAAAAAGAAAAACAAAAAAAAATGAAATGAATTGCACATGTCTACTCCTTTCTAAGCTTTATTTGCTGTCAGCATCATGACAGCCAAGTATAAGGTTTGAGTAGAATGTTCTAGAATTAGTTTGCATTCATCCTGTTCATTTTATGGTCGTCTCTTCTTTGGAATACTTGAAAATACACTTGCTGTGTAGTAAAGCTAAAAAACAATTTTCTTTTTCTTTGTGCTTAATTTGCTCCTTGCATTATAGAAACATTTTTCGAAAAAGATCGTAAAGGAAAATCATTTATGGTCATGTGGAACCCCCCAGTAATTCTCACCTGTAGTAACAGAGATGAAGATGACCACCAATATCAAGCTCAGCAGAGTCTTCATGGTCGATGTGATTCGGATCCCTGGAGAGAGAACACTGGACCCAGAATGTTTATCCAATCTCACTAGAGAACTTATTTGTACCTAATAATAACCTTTAAAACGGGCGCATTTGAAATGCAGAATTCTATTAAAAAGTGGGTGTGCAATCAGAAGATAATTGTCAGGTGGACACAATTATCTAAAGCTATATTTAACATTATAATAATTATGTAAAACAATACAGGTAGTGCAGTTGGTTCAGTGAAAGAAGAAGAGATTAAAGGCCTCTACACACGATCGGATTTTCCGACGGGAAATGTGTGATGACAGGCTGTTGGTGGAAAATCCGACCGTGTGTACGCTCCATCGGACAATTGTTGTCGAACTTTCCGCCAACAAATGTTGGCTAGCATGTGCTCAAATTTTTCCGTGGACAAATGTGCGTTGTCGGATTTTCCGAGCGTGTGTACACAAGTCAGTCGAACAAAAGTCTAAATTACAAACACGCATGCTCGGAAGCATGGACGAGCCAGAAGCGGTCGGTCTTGTAAACTAGCGTTCGTAATGGAGAATTAACATTTGTGATGCGGCAAATTATGAAATCTCGAAATGCAGCGCACAATTCTCTTCTTCTTTAACCGCTTCCCGACCGCCTCACGCCGATATACGGTATATGTCCCGCGATCGGGTCACAGAGCTGAAGAACGGGGAGAGGTCTGTGTAAACAAACCTCTCCCCTAGAGTTGCCACCTCATCCCTTTAAACCCGAACAACTTTGAATTACACAGGTTCTGAGGCTAATTAAATGCAGATAAGGCACCAAGTGAGTTTAATTACCACCTTAAAACCAAACCAATCAATAACGCTAATTGCGATTTTTTTTTTACCAAAAATATGTAGAAGAATACGTATCGGCCTAAACTGAGGAAAAAAAAAAGTTTTTTTATATATTTTTTTGGGGATATTTATTATAGCAAAAAGTAAAAAATATTGCATTTTTTTCAAAATTTATAGCGCAAAAAATAAAAACCGCAGAGGCGATCAAATACCACCAAAAGAAAGCTCTATTTGTGGGAAAAAAAGGACGCCAATTTTGTTTGGGAGCCACGTCGCACGACCGCGCAATTGTCAGTTAAATCGACGCAGTGCCGAATCGCAAAAAGGGGCCTGGTCCTTTGGCTGCAAATTGGTCCGGGGCTGAAGTGGTTAACCACTTTCAGACTGGACCATTTTGCTGGCTTAAGACCAGACCACTTTTTGCGATTCGGCACTGCGTCGCTTTAACTGAAAATTGCGCGGTCGTGCGACGTGGCTCCCAAACAATTTACGTCCTTTTTTCCCCACAAAATAGAGCTTTCTTTTGGTGGTATTTGATCGCCCCTGCGGTTTTTATTTTTTGCGCTATAAACAAAAAAGGAACGACAATTAAAAAAAAAAACACATTATTTTTTACTTTTTGCTGTAATAAATATCCCCCAAAAATATATATAAAAAAACATTTTTTTTTCCTCATTTTAGGCCGATACGTATTCTTCTACATATTTTTGGTAAAAAAAATAGCATTTTTATTAATAATTTTTTTTTTTATAGTAATGGCGGCGATCAGCGATTTTTATTGTGACTGCGACATTATGGCGGACACATCAGACATTTTTGACCATTGTCATTTATACAGCAATCAGTGCTATTTAAATGCACTGATTCCTGTGTAAATGACACTGGAAATGAAGGGGTTAACCACTAGGTGGCAGTGTAGGGGTTATATGTTCCTAGAGGGAAATGTGGGGGGCGTGGCTGTGAGCTAGTGAATGCTGATCTCTGCTCCAATCACAGGGAGCAGACATCAGTGTCACTAGTTGCTAGGCAGAATGGGGAGATGCTGTTTATTTCCGCATCTCCCCATTCAGCCTTCCCGTGAGACGATTGCGGGTATCCCCGCGGTGATCGAGTCCGCGGGACCCGCAACCGGACTCACGGGGGTCCCGAACGGCGTGCATCTTAAAGGGGACGTACCTGTACGCCCTTATGCCTGTCCGTGCCATTCTGTCGATGTACATCGTCGTGCGCCGGTCAGGAAGCGGTTAATGGGATAATAATGAAGCTGCTTTGCTGGTGATACTGATGGAGTTATTGCAAACAAATTTTCAAAGGCTTTTTTTTCTAGTGATATCAAGAATAATATTATTATGTTTTTGTTCTGTTTTTTTGGTCAAGGTACCACAACACCATTATCCTGTAGTTTTTAAGATCAAAGATACAACTATGTTGGTGTCCCTTGTCAATTTTACATTGTATTTTTTTTAAAATGTAACTGCCGACTCCCAAACTGTCATTTGAAGTAAAACACAGAGCCAAGTATTATTCTACACAATTTTTTTATTGTGCATTAAAAAAAGAAAACAAATAAAATTAGACATGCTATCTGCCAATAGAACTTACTGTATATACTCAAGTATAAGCCGACCCGAATATAAGCCGAGGCACCCAATTTTACCACAAAAAACTGGGAAAACTTATTGACTTGAGTATAAGCCTAGGGTGAGAAATGCGCAGCTACTGTAATGGCGCGTACACACGGTCGGAATTTCCGATGGAAACAGTCCGATGGGAGCTTTTCATCGGATTTTCTGACCGTGTGTATGCCCATCAGTCTTTTTCTGACGGAATTTCCGACGGACTTTGGATTGAGAACCTGTTCTTAATTTTTCCGACGGAAAACCTTTCTATCGTATTTTCCGATCGTGTGTATGCAATTCCGACATGCAAAATTCCGACGCATGCTCGGAAACTATTTGACGCATGCTCAGAAGTATTAAACTTCCCTTTTATAGTGACGTTGAACGTGTTGTATGGTGTTTGGTGTGACCGTGTGTAGGCAAGACAGTTTGAGCAAAATTCCGTCGGAATTCTGACGGGAAAACCATCAGAGCTTTTTTCCGATGAGAATTCCGACCGTGTGTACGCGGCATAAGTGTAAAAGAGGGTCAACAATGCCCATTTGCAGCCTCACTGTTCCCATTTTCAGCCATAGGTCCCCCAAACTTCAAACGTGGTAGTTAAGGGTTCCTAGATGCCCCCTATCTGCAAAAAAAATTTGGGGTCTCTGGACACAAAGGGTCCCGAAATGACATTGCTGCAGATGGACACAGTTGACCGACTTTGGGGCCCCGTATCTCGGGGCCACTTGGTGCTAGGAACCCCATGTATATGTTGTAGTGCTAGTTCCACTGGGTTTGCACACCAAATTTGGGGTTCCTAGCACCAAGTGACCCCGAGATAGGGGGCCCCAAAGTCGTGTCGGAAAATGTCATTCTTTGCTGCAGAAAAGTGCTTGACTCGAGTATAAGCCGAGGGGGGCACTTTTCAGCACAAAAAAATGTGCTGAAAAACTCGGCTTATACTCGAGTATATACGGTAACCAAAAAGTGCATTCTATGCATCCAAAAATATAGAAAATATACCAAATCAAATCATTATTATTCAACCAAAAAATTATGTCAAAGCAATAACTCCAAGGCCAATAATAAACAACACGTTATCTCCTCCGATTCCACAACATGGCTGGTTGGCGAACGGCTGTACAGAAATGAAATGAAATGAAGTGAAATGAAAAGTGTGAAATGAAAAGCGCGGAATGAAAAGTGTGAAATGAAAAGCGCAAAATGAAAAGTGTGAAATGAAAAGTGCAAAATGAAAAGCGCGAAATGAAAAGCGCAAAATGAAAAGAGCGAAAGGAAAAGTGTGAAATGAAAAGCGCAAAATGAAAAGTGTGAAATGAAAAGCGCGAAATGAAAAGGGTGAAATGAAAAGCGCGAAATGAAAAGTGTGAAAGGAAAAGCGCAAAATGAAAATGCAATGAAATTCCAGATTTCTATCAATGGTGACTCTCTGGTAGAAATTATGGGCGCATAATGAAAAGCGCAAAATGAAAAGTGTGAAATGAAAAGTGTGAAATGAAAAGCGCGAAATGAAAAGCGCGAAATGAAAAGTGTGAAATGAAAAGTGTGAAATGAAAAGCGCAAAATGAAAAGCGCAAAATGAAAAGTGTGAAATGAAAAGCGCAAAATGAAAAGCGCAAAATGAAAAGCGCAAAATGAAAAGCGCGAAATGAAAAGCGTGAAATGAAAAGAGCGAAATGAAAAGTGTGAAATGAAAAGTGTGAAATGAAAAGCGTGAAATGAAAAAGCGAAATGAAAAGAGCGAAATGAAAAGTGTGAAATGAAAAGCGCGAAATTAAAAGTGTGAAATGAAAAGCGCGAAATGAAAAAGCGAAATGAAAAGTGTGAAATGAAAAGCGCGAAATTAAAAAGCGCAAAATGAAAAGCGCGAAATGAAAAGTGCGAAATGAAAAGTGTGAAATGAAAAGTGTGAAATGAAAAGCGCGAAATGAAAAGTGTGAAATGAAAAGCGCAAAATGAAAAGCGCGAAATGAAAAGTGCGAAATGAAAAGTGTGAAATGAAAAGCGCGAAATGAAAAAGCGAAATGAAAAGAGCGAAATGAAAAGCGCAAAATAAAAAGTGCGAAACGAAAAGCGCAAAATGAAAAGCGCGAATCAACACTCTCCAAACTTCTACTAACATGAAATTAGCAGAAGGAGCCCAAAGGGTGGCGCAAAAGAGCTGAAAAAACACATAGTACGTCACTACATTAGTAACTGTTGGCCAACAATTGTGTGACCGTGTGTATGCAAGACAAGTTTGGGCCAACGTCCTTCGGACAAAATTCCACGGTTTTATTGGCGGAAAGTTCCGATCGTGTGTACGAGGCATTAGATTACCATTTACTTCCAGTGTCTTGAAAAAGTATTCATACCCCTTGACATTTTCCAACATTTTGTCATGTTGCAACCAAAAATGTAATAGAGAGAACACCGGACTCAGTGTGCTTATTCATTCTCACTAGAGCTCCTATTTGTACCTAATAATAAGGCAGTGCATTTATTCTGACACATTTCAAATGCGTCATTGCAATAAAAAATGGGTGTGCAAGTACAAAATAATTGTCAGGAGGACACAGTTATCTAAGGATATAAGAACCCTTTCACTGCCAGAGGCGTTTTTGCGTTTTTTTTTTTGTACACGTTTAAAACATTAAATTTAGAGCTGAAGATTACATAATACTAGGGCTGTGTAAATTAAAGATTAATTCCTCGATTAATCGTTAATTTTTTTGATCAATCAAAATTCTTTTGATCGGTACTCACTTCTCCGCCGGCTTCCTGGTCTTCAGGCAGTTCCGTCGGAGATCCGGTGACGTCACGGACATCGACGTCTCCTCCCCCCCTTCCCCAAGTGCCTCCATCTGCTAAGGAAGGGAAGGGGGGAGGATTCCGGTGACGTCACAGACATCGACGTCACCGGACTCCTCCCCCCTTCCCCAAGTGCCTCCGTCTGCTAAGGAAGGGAAGGGGGGAGGAGTCCGGTGACGTTGAAGTTCTGATTGAACGTAGCGTGTACGGGGGAGGAGCTACGCATGACGTCACCCGCTGCTGCCCTACGGAACTAACACGATTGTCGGCTTTACATGCTGTGTTTTTATCATCTTTATGTGAGTAGTTTGTGTTTGAGCACAAAAATTATATCTTATACTTAAGCGGTGAGCACTTAGATCTTTTCTTTCTACCCATGACCTGCATCCTTGCTGAGATCTAAGGAGACGCGAGAGAAGTTTATGGTCCGTGTTAACCCTTTTGATACCCGCTTGCATGACCACCTGTTTGCACAAGGGTCCATGCCATAAGGTGAGAGTGATTAGTTAGACCGGAGGTGGAGGGATTGTCACGCTACTGTGGAAAATAAAATGACTTACGTCAGTGCTACAGTTTGGATTTAAAACGTATTTGTGTGAACTGTGAAGTTAAGTCATGGATTGTGGAAACTACTTAGTGTCTGATGATTGTATATAGTGTATACCACATTTACCACTGACTAATGCAGAGTTGCAATGCAAGGAGATCAGCTAAAAGTAGTTGGATCTGTAGGTGCGTTATAAATAATCAAAATTAGTCAATTAATCGATAAAAAAAAAAAACAGATTAATCGAACACAAAAATTGTAATCACTAACAGCCCTACATAATACCCCCAAATATGCTATATGAAAGCAGACACTTTAATGCCCCGTACACACGATCGGACTTTCCAACAACAAAACCGTGGATTTTTGTTCGAAGGATGTTGGCTCCAACTTGTCTTGCATACACACCGTCACACAAATATTGGCCAACAATTACGAACGTGAGAACGCGGTGATGTACAAGACGTTACGACGAGCCGAGAAAAAGGAAGTTCAATAGCCAGTGCGGCTCCTTCTGCTTGATTCCGAGCATGCGTGAACTTTTGTGCGTCGGACTTGTGTACACACGATCGGAAATTCCGACAACAAAGTTTTGTTCGCTGGAAAATTTGAGAACCTGCTAGCCAACATTTGTTGCCGGAAAGTCCGCCAACAAATGTTCGATGGCGCGTACACACAGTTGGACTTTCAGCCAACAAGCTCACATCCAACATTTGTTGTCGGAAAATCTGATCGTGTGTGCGGGGCATTAGACTCCTAGAGAATAAAATAGTGCTAGTTGCAATTTTTTATGTCACACAATATTAGTGCAACAGTGTGTAACATGGGTAGCACAATTGATGTTTTCGAGGGTAGCCCCCCCCCCCCCCAAGGCGTGCATTTACATTCGTATGTTTGTCTATGGGGTTGCGGCACCAAAAATCTTAACTAAGCTTGCAAAGTTTTACTAAACTTTTTTTTCATGAGATGGGGGACAAAATGTCCCCAATGTGATGCATTTTTTTGGTGCCAGATTCTATTAATGAGACATCAAGGTAAAAAAAAAAGTCTTTTAAGAAGTACACTTACCCTCCCAGGGCGCCCGCGATGTCCGTCGTGGAGGACGAGCTGTCCCTTGGCGATCCGGTTCCAGCGCCGCCATCCTCGGTAAGGGAAACGGCTTCACGTTTCCTATTGCGCATGTGCGAGTCGGCGCGCGGCCGACTTCGAATGCGCGAGTCGGCGCGCGGCCTACTGCGCATGCGCAACTCTAATTTGTGAATGGGGGAACGCGATGTGTTGTGGGACATAGTTCCCATAACACATCGCGCCCCATTCAACAGAAGAAGAGAAGATCACCGCGGTGGAGGAGGCAGGGAAGGACGATCTGCCTAGCAACAGCCATTTCTGGTAAGTAAAAAAAAATATATATATATTTTTTTTTCATTTTGAATGGTTACTAACATTTTTTTAAGTTTTTGTTTTCAGGGTGTCCCCCCACTTTAACTCAATGCACAGATCGTACTCCGTTAACTTCTTTCCTGGCCACATTAACAGGAAGGAGAGATCAGCAGATGGATGTTGACTGCTCTCCCTCCCCTATACACAGTGGTGCCTACCATGCAGCAGTAAAAGGGTTATACATTATAATAGGTGTAACTGTATAGCCCAGCTCATTTCAATTGTTTGTAAGGTTTCTTCCATTGCAAGTATGAAATTATATTGGGAGACCGAGAGGTTAATTGTGACAGGAAGGAGGAGATCTTTTTGTTAGATATAATGTCAGCACAGATGCCATTCCTGAGAAAGTTGTTTTTTGACGAAACACGTAGGGAGTGGGAGCAGTCTGTGATGTCCTTACATCTAACTGGATATATCAGTGACCCCACTCCAGATACATGGGTTGCTGTGTCTAATAAGGGGTTGTTAAAGTGATTGTTTGTTTTTTTTTTGTTTTATTTAACGTTTACAAACAAACATGTCATAATTAGATCAGGTTCACATATGTGCAGCCGTGGGTTCATGTCTGAGGTCCAGTGAGTGTCTGTTCACCAGTTCAGGTGTGATTCATGTCCACATTTTTGCCTAAATCCGCTCCTGAACCGAACCCAAAGACGCACAGGACCCTTTTGTAATCTGCCGTCCATCTTCAAGCCCCTCTTCCTTCCAAGCCGCGGACTCTGGCTCTGTGATTCGCCGGAGCTGCGTGACGTCACTCCCGCGCGTGCGCACAGTAACGGCACAGAGTTTTGTTTCTTCCCCGCGCATGCGCCGTTCGCTTTATCGGCGGACTACAAGGGAAATATCTCCCAAATGGTGCACGTTTAGGAGATATTTCCACTACCTATAGGTAAGTCTTATTCTAGGTATTCTAGGCTTACCTATAGGAAGAAGTCCCAAAAAAAAGGGTTTACAACCACTTTAACCACCTGATTACTGGGCACTTAAACCCCTCGTGACCAGACCAATTTTCAGCTTTTGGCGCTGATGCACTTGGAATGACAATTGCGCGGTCATACAACACTGTACCCAAATGAAATTGTTACCATTTTTTTCCCACAAATAGAGCTTTCTTTTGGTGGTATTTAATCACAGCTGGGGTTTTTATTTTTTGCTAAACAAACAAAAAATATGTTTTCTTATTCAATGACGGGAACTGATATGGCTGCACTGATGGGCACTGATAAGGCGGCACTGATGGGCACCGATGAGGTGGTACTGATGAGGTGGCATTGACGTTCACTGATGATGGGCACTGATAGGCGGCACTGATGGGCACTGATAGGTGGCACTGATGGGCACTGATAGGTGGCACTAGTATACAGCACTGATGGGCACTCATAGGCAGCACTGAGGGGCACTTATGGGTGGCACTGATGGGTACTTGTGGGTGGCACAGATAGGTGGCATGGATGGGCACTGATAGGTGGGCACTGATAGGTGGGCACGGATGGGCACTGATAGGTGGCACTGCTGGACACTGGTTGGTGGCACTGATGACACTGATGGGTGGCATTGCTGGGTATCACTTTTTTTATTTATTTGTACATAAAGGTGCCGGTCAGTACCCATTTGTGGGCACTGACTGGCACAGATTGGGCATCATTTGCACATGTGGATGGCCAGGGGTACATACCTGGCCATCCACATGCTGCCCACTTCCCTGGTGGTCCTAGTGGAGTCCCTGGTGGTCCAGTGTGGGCATCTGAGGGGGGGGCTGCGCTGATAAACAATCAGTTCAGACCCCCCAGTCAGGATATTTGCCGATCGTCTCTCCTCTACTTGCGTCTGTCAGGCGCGAGTGAGGAAAAGCCGATCACTGGCTTTTCCTGTTGACATCGTGATCAGCTGTGATTGGACACGGCTGATCACGTGGTAAAGAGCCTCCGCCGGAGGCTCTTTACCGAGATCAGTGTATCGGTGTGTCAGACTGACACACCGCTCCACGGATCGCCGCAATGCGTGCCCCCACGGGCACGCGGCGGCATGTTATCCTGAAGGACGTCATAAGACGCCCAGTCAGGATAACAGAACCACTTCCCGGACGTCAATATGCTATCGACCAGGTGGGAAGTGGTTAAACGATGCTCAATTGGTACTAAGGGGCCCAAAGTGTGCCAAAAAAATATATCCCCCACACCATTACACCACCACCAGCCTGAACCATTGATACAAGGCAGGATGGATCCATGGTTTATGTTTCATACACTATGTCCTGCTGAGACTGTTGTGAGAAAACAGCAGGTTTTATGGAACCGGTTTATACCTGCAAAAGCCTTTATGACTGTAAAGGGGGTCATTTTCACCTGGTAAGCTTCCATCTTGTCCTCACTGTGGTGACTCACTGGGATCCACTGGGATTTGGATGTTTGTGCCTTTTGGGATTCACCATACCTGGATTTCATTTTGTTTGGGACTTTTTCTACACATCTGTGTTTTTTCACTCAATTAATGATAATTTTTCTTTGGCAAGGACTTTATTTGCACTATCTTTGTGTTGCACCTCTTTGTTTAAATCCAATTTTGCTCATCCTGTGCGAATTGTAGCCTCGGTTTCCTGTTCTTAGCTGACAGGAATGGCACCCGGTGTGGTCTTCTGCTGCTGTAGCCCATCTGCTTCAAGATTCAATGTGTGGTGCATTCAGAGATGGTATTCTGCATACCTTGGATGTAACGAGTGGTTATTTGAGTTACTGTTGCCTTTTTATCATCTCAAACCAGTCTGCCCATTCTCCTCTGACCTCTGACATAAATAAGGCATCTTCATCCACACAACTGCCTCTCAGTGGATATTTTTTTCGGACCATTCTCTGTAAACCCGAGAGATGATTGTGTGTGAAAATCCCAGTAGATCAGCCGTTTTTTAAATACTCAGACCAGCCCGTCTGGCACCAAAAACCATGTCATGTTCAAAGTCCCTTAAAAATCCACCTTTTTCCCCATTCTGATGTTTGAACTTCAGCAAGTCACCTGCAGCAAGTCATCTTCACCATGTCTTCACCCCATCTTCACCACATGGCGGGCAGGATTTGGGGGTCCTCTTGTTAAAGGGGGCTTCCAGATTCCAAAAAGCCCCTGCCCGCAGACCCCCACAACCACTGCCCAGGGTTGTGGGGAAGAGGCCCTTGTCCCCATCAACATGTATGGATTGGGGGGACCCCCACACCTTTTTATTTCAAATTTTTGTATTGCCGGCAATGTTTTTATTTGCAGCCTTGCCCATCCATCTGCAGCCTTGTCCCTGTAGCCTGCAGCCTGTGTCATTGCAGTCTTGTCAGTGTAGCCTTGTCATTTGCAGCCTTGCCCCAGTGTCATTTGCAGCCTTGTCTTTTGCAGCCTTGTCAGTGTCATTTGCAGCCTTGTCATTTGCCCATAATCGCAGCCTTACCGTGCCCATAATCGCAGCCTCACCGTGCCCATAATGCAGCCTCACCCTGCCCATAATCACAGCCTCACCATGCCCATAATGCAGCCTCATCATGCCCATAATCGCAGCCTCACTGTGCCCACAATCGCAGCCTCACCGTGCCCATAATCGCAGCCTTGCCGTGCCCATAATGCTGCCTTGCCGTATCCATAATGCAGTCTCACTGTGCCCACAATCGCAGCCTCACCGTGCCCATAATCGCAGCCTCACCGCGCCCATAATTGCAGCCTCACCGCGCCCATAATTGCAGCCTCACCGTGCCCATAATTGCAGCCTTGCCGTGCCCATAATGCAGTCTCACCGTGCCCACAATCGCAGCCTTGCCGTACCCATAATGCAGCTTTGCCGTGCCCATAATGCAGCCTCACTGTGCCCACAATCGCAGCCTCACCGTGCCCATAATCGCAGCCTCACCGTGCCCATAATCGCAGCCTTGCTGTGCCCATAATGCAGTCTCACCGTGCCCATAATGCAGCCTTGCCATGCCCATAATGCAGTCTCACCGTGCCAATAATGCAGCCTTGCCGTGCCCATAATGCAGTCTCACCGTGCCAATAATGCAGCCTTGCCGTGCCCATAATGCAGTCTCACTGTAGTCAGTGCCTGGATTACACAGTCTGCGGGCATCTCTCGCTGTGTGTCTCCGAGCTGAGTGTAAAAAACTTTGGCCGCGCTGTGACAAAAGTCCCGCTCTCCTCCTAGATCAGCTTGTGTGACACTGCGTCTATCACACGAGCTGATCTAGGAGGAGGGCGGGACTTTTGTCACAGCGCAGGCAAAGTTTTTTACACTCAGCGTGAGATGCCCGCAGACTGTGTATGACGTATAGTGATCTCGGCGGGGCCCGCGGGGCCCCCTATTGGGCGGGGCCCATGGGCTTGAGCCCAGTCAAGCCCAATAGTAAGTCCGGCCCTGTCTATGATATATATTTATATATTATGCTACTACCAGATACCTGGTAATGTTATATAGTTCAATAGTTACATATTTACTCCTAAGCCTTACCTAACTGCCTGAACTGATGAACTTGAATTTTTACCTCTGGACTCCTACAGCCATACCACAGCCCTTCTGGACCAATTATTTTTATACCTGCACCCACAGTGCCCCCATGTACCCCTGATTTAAACTCATGCACAGATTTTTTTTTAAACACACACACAGAAAGTCCACTACAAAAAATTTGTAGCTTGCATTGATATTTTATTTGGCAAACATAGGTATTCAATGGGAGTGAACAGTATCCCACTCTTACAAAGCTGTATAAGAGACAAGTAGAGGTAAGGCAATTTTCCCCTAATCTGTAATCACCTTTAATTACATTATTTTAGCACGTCTCCTGTATGTGGCCTTTAGTACCTATTTTTAGTACATTTTATCTTGGAGCCTTTCTTTATGAAATGTACATCATATTCACCATGGGTCTTAAGATAATCGCAGACTTGTTTGGTGGTACATCCCTTGAATGTCCAGTCATCATATCCATCTGTAAAATTTAATTATAGGTATTACATAGTTGCCAACATTCTCAAAAAAATTTTAGGGACACTTTTTTTCTGTAAGCGGATTATTATTTTAATTAGGGGGTGGGGTATTCGTTTGCAGGCATGGTCTAGCAGGAGAGGAAAAATGCGGCATGTTAAATGCAATGTGGCGAAAATGGGTGAGGTTTAAATCACGCTAAATATTGGGCGTGGCTTAAAGATGGTGTGGTTAAATAGAGTCTGAGATTACTTACATAGTGGAGAATGTGGTAATATATAGGGAAAGAAAAAAGAAAAAGAGGGATGGATGGAGGGAGAGAGAAAAGAAAAAAGATACAGGGAGAGAGGACGAAAAAACTATAGGGGGGAAGAGAGAGAGAGTTGGAGTGGGGATGAAGAAAGGGGGGTTAAGCAGAGTTGGGGGATGGGATGGAGAAGAGGGGGGGTGAGCAGAGTTGGGATGGAGAAGAGGGGGGTGAGCAGAGTTGGGGTAGGGATGGAGAAGAGGGGGGTGAGCAGAGTTGGGGTGGGGATGGAGACGAGGGGGGGGGGTGAGCAGAGTGGCGATGCAGAAGAGGGGGTGATCAGAGTTGGGGTGGGGATGGAGAAGAGGTGGGGGGTGAGCAGAGTTGGGATGGAGAAGAGGGGGGTGAGCAGAGTTTGGGTGGGGATGGAGAAGAGGGGGGTGAGCAGAGTTGGGGTAGGGATGGAGAAAAGGGGGGTGGGCAGAGTTGAGGTGGGGATGGAGAAGAGGGGAGGTGAGCAGAGTTGGGATGGAGAAGAGGTGGGGTGAGCAGAGTTGGGGTGGGGATGGAGAAGAGGGGGGTGAGCAGAGTTGGGGTGGGGGATGGAGAAGAGGGGGGGGTGAGCAGAGTTGGGGTGGGGATGGAGAAGAGGTGGGGTGAGCAGAGTTGGGGTTGGGATGGAGAAGAGGGGGGTGAGCAGAGTTGGGATGGAGAAGAGGGGGGTGAGCAGAGTTGGGGTGGGGATGGAGAAGAGGTGGGGGGTGAGCAGAGTTGGGATGGGGATGGAGAAGAGGGGAGGTGAGCAGAGTTGGGATGGAGAAGAGGGGGTGAGCAGAGTTGGGGTTGGGTTGGAGAAGAGGGGGGGGGGGTGAGCAGAGTTGGGATGGAGAAGAGGGGAGCGAGCAGAGTTGGGGTGGGGATGGAGAAGAGGTGGGGGGGCAGAGCTGGGGTGGGGATGGAGAAGAGGGGGGGTGAGCAGAGTTGGAATGGAGAAGAGAAGAAGAGGGGGGTTGAGCAGAGTTGGGGTGGGGATGGAGAAGAGGGGGGTGAGCAGAGTTGGGACGGAGAAGAGGAGGGTGAGCAGAGTTGGGGTGGGGATGGAGAAGAGGGGGGTGCGCAGAGTTGGGATGGAGAAGAGGGAGGCGAGCAGAGTTGGGGTGGGGGTGGAGAAGAGGTGGGGGGTGAGCAGAGTTTGGATGGAGAAGAGGGGGGGGAGCAGAGTTGGGGTGGGGATGGAGAAGAGGGGGGGGGTGAGCAGAGTTGAGGTGGGGATAGAGAAGAGGGAGGGTGAGCAGAGTTGGGGTGGGGATGGAGAAGGGAGGGTGAGCAGAGTTGGGGTGGGGATGGAGAAGAGGGGGGTGAGCAGAGTTGGGATGGAGACGAGGGGGGTGAGCAGAGTTGGGGTGGGGATGGAGAAGAGGTGCGGGGGGTGAGCAGAGTTGAGATGGAGAAGAGGGGGGATGAGCAGAGTTGGGGTGGGGATGGAGAAGAGGGGGGGGTCAGCAGAGTTGGGGGGTGATGGAGAAGGGGGGTAAAGAGGGTTGGTGAAGGGGTGTTATGATCAGAGCTGGGCTGTTCCAGTCTGCTGGGAGGGAAGACACTGGGACAGGACGGTGGGGGGGACAAGCACACAGAAGTTTCTGAGCACATGGCAGTTTGGCATAATACACTTTCTCCTTCCTCACCTCAATCATTAATGTAGCTTCTTTGCCAAGCAGCTCCATGCCACAACACAGGAAGCCAGCTGAAAGTAATGTACAGCGCAACCATTGGCTGGAACGCGGTAAAGCCTGTCTCTTGCTACCTCCTCAGCCGTAGGGATAGGCCTGATGTTCGAGTTGAACGAAAGTTCGACTCGAACATCGGATGTTCGCCTGTTCGCCGAATAGCGAACAATTTGGGGTGTTCGCGGCAAATTCGAAAGCAGCGGAACACCCTTTAAAAGTTTATGGGAGAAATCAAAAGTGCTAATTTTAAAGGCTTATATGCATGGTATTGTCATGTTTGGGGACCAGAGTCCTACCCCAGGGGACATGTATCAATGCAAAAAAAAGTTTTAAAAACTGACTTTTTTTTCGGGAGCAGTGATTTTAATAATGCTTAAAGTGAAACAATAAAAGTGAAATATTCCTTTAAATTGCGTACCTGAGCGGTGTCTATAGTATGCCTGTAAAGTGGGGCAAGGAAAAAAAGGCATTTAAAAGTACTCGCGGCTATAATGAATTGTCGGTTCTGGCAATACACATAAAAGCTCATTGATAAAAACGGCATGGGATTCCTCCACAAATGAACCACAAATGAACCAAAATTAAAAAAAAAAAATGTGTGGGGGTCCCCCCAAATTCCATACCAGTCCCTTCAGTTCTGGTATGGATATTAAGGGGAACCCTGCACCAAAATAAAAAAAAAATGGCATGGGGCCCCCCCAAAAATCTATACTAGACCCTTATCCGAGCACGCAACCTGGCAGGCCACAGAAAAAAAAGGGGGACGAGAGAGTGCCCCCCGAACCATACCAGGCCACATGCCCTCAACATTGGGACTACCCCAAAGCACCTTATTCCCATGTTGAAGGGGAGAAGGGCCTCATCCCCACAACCCTTGCCCGGTGGTTGTGGGGGTCTGCGGGCAGGGGGCTTATCAGAATCTAGAAGCCCCCTTTAACATGTGTGAAAATGGTAAAAAAACGACAATACACACCTTGGGACAAGTCCTTTATTAAAAAAAAATTTAAATAAAACTGTCCCACGAAGTCTTGTTCTTCTTCTTCTCTCGCTCCGACGGACCAAAAAAAAAAAAAAAGCTGCAAGCCGCCTATGATCTCCCTCCATGGGAAACACCCGCCATAATGGCCGGCCTCTCAGGTGACAGTTCTTTTATAACTGAGGGCGGGGCCACACGATGACGTTGCCGGGTGACCCCCCCACCTCTGATGCACGGGGACATCCCTATGGCTTACCCGTAGTGTCAGAGGGGGTGGGGCCACCCGGTCTGCCCCCTCTGATGCACAGGGACATCCCTATGGCTTTCCCGTAGCGTCAGAGGGGTGAGGTCACTTGGTTACATAACCAGGTGGCCCGCCCCCCTCTGACGTTATGAGGAATCCATAGGGATGTCCCCGTGCATCAGAGGGAGGCGGGGTCAACCGGCAACGTCATTGTGTGGCCCCGACCTCAGTTATAAAAGAACTGTCACCTGAGAGGATGGTCATTACGGCGGGTGCCTCCCTGGAGGCAGATCGTAGGCGGCTTTCGGCTTTTTTTTTTTCGGTCCGTCGGGGCGAGAGAAGAAGAAGAAAAAGACTTTGTGAGACAGTTTTATTTTTAAATTTTTTTAATAAAGGACCAAGGCGTGTATTGTCTTTTTTTTTACTATTTTCACAAATTTGTGGTGAAATGATAGGGATACATTTGTACCCTGTTACCATGTTCATTTTCATACAGGGGGGGCAGGATCTGGGGGTCCCCTTGTTAAAGGGGGCTTCTAGATTCCGATAAGCCCCCCACCCACAGACCCCCACAATCACAGGGCAAGGGTTGTGGGGATGAGGCCCTTCTCCCCATCAACATGGGGATAAGGTGCTTTGGGGGGCTACCCCAAAAGACCCTCCCAATGTTGAGGGCAGGTGGCCTGGTATGGTTCAGGAGGGGGGCGCTCTCTTGTCCCACCCTCTTTTCCTGTGGCCTGCCAGGTTGCGTGCTCGGATAAGGGTCTGGTATGGATTATAGCCGCGAGTACTTTTTAATTACTTTTTTTCCTTTAGAAATGTAATTTTGCTTTCGGACTGTTCTAAACACGGGAAACATGCACCAATTTACAGGCATACTATAGACACCCCCCCAGGTACGAAATTTAAAGGAATGTTACACTTTTATTGTTTCACTTTAAGTATTATTAAAATCACTGCTCCCAAAAAACTTCAGTTTTTAAAACTTTTGTGGCAATAACTTATTTTTAAGACAATAACTTGCATATAAGCCTTTAAAATTAACACTTTTGATTTTTCATGTTCGTGTCCCATAGACTTTAACGGTGTTCGCATGTTCGAACTATGTTTTTGCCTGTTTGCATGTTCTTCTGCAAACCAAACAGGGGGGTGTTCGGCTCATCCCTACTCAGCTGATGACTAAATTCCCCAAGAGTAAGCTTGGAGGGGCGGAGCGAAATGCGTTGGTGGCGTGGCCTGGTGGGTGCCCAGGTTGAGGTTATCTTTCCTACCATCGCACCACGTCCCTTGTAATAGAAAAAAAAAGCATGACAGGACCTCTTCAATATAAGATCTGGGGTCAAAAATTCTCCTAAGATCTATGGGCGGAAGTGACGTTTGATGTCGCTTCCGCCCTTCCATGCTATGGAGCAGAGTGGGGGCCAAATTCCCCTCAGTCAGCAGCCAGGCATCCACGGGAAAGGCTGCTACAGACGGGCCGGGTAAGCGGGCGTGAGACGACCGGAGCACAGCGGGATGGGGTGGGCACCTCTCCCGCCAACGATAAAAGTGATCTAGCTGCTGTCATAACCCCAGTATTTAGCGTCAAAATACCGACGTACGGGTACGTCGTTTTGCGTGAGCTGGTTAAAATTTGATGGAAAAAAACTAGAAGCTGATTAGTTTCTATGCACAGCTGCTCCAGATTTTGCACTCCCCAGTTTTAGTAAATCAACCTCTTTGAGTCTTTTTGGGGGGACCCCATGCTTCTAATTTCCTAAATCACCCCTAAAAAGCACCTAATCCGCCTTCAATTTCACCTTGACCATAGGAAACAATGAATTTCCCCAAAATAGTGAAATTGGGCACAAATCATATAATTTTCAGCCAAAAAAAAATAAAGTAAATTTTGCTCATCCATAATTAGTATTAATTTTAGCTAATGAATAATTAAAGGTCACTTCTTACGTCCATTATAGAGTCCACCAGAGAATTCAAAGCATCGATCCTGAGTTCCTGTGCATTTGTAGATCTCTGGTTTGCATTCCTTTTGCTTCTCAGTACACGACGAACACTTCACCCCATTCTCCTTTAAGCCTTCTGAGGTCACAACTATGAGGACAGAATATTTGGTGCATTATAAAAGATGTACTCTCTTTACAGAAAATATATTTTACATGAAAAGTATTAAGGGCAAATCCCAGACAATACCACATTGTTCCCAAGCATTAAAACCCAAGAATCTCTCTTCTTAATCTAAAAAACAAAAAAATGTACAAAGTTCTTGACCATTCGCTACACTCTCGTCATATCAAACCAAGTTTTGGCTAGAGATACAATTGAGGTGTTAAGTTATGTACAAGGATAATTTTTAATTTTTTGCAGCCTTGAAGTATGACAGGATCAACACTGATTAGATCTTCCCCATGTTTTCCAGCTGTTTTGAAATAATGCTATAGCTAGCACTATATCTACTAGCCAGCATGATTACTGGATTTGAAAGACGTGTCCTCCAAGATTTATCATTGCCCCAACTCGCTTATATCTTAAAATACAAGCAAATGCTCCAGTATGACAGTGTAAGTGGGGTAAGGTGAACGTTGGTATAACATTTAGCTTACTGGGCTCCTTTAGCCAGTTTCAGGCCCAACGTGCGCTAATGTGAGCCCACACTCCCAGAGGGAGTCACCGTCCCTCTGATAACACATCAGTCAGCAATGTTAAAGCACCAACACCAACAATGTTAAGGCCCCTCTTCTGAAGGATCAAGAGGCCTACTACTTACAGTTCCCAAGGCATGGGCCATCACATTAGGAAGAAAGTAAGTCCAGCTCACTCTCCTGAACCATACCAGACCACATTTCTTCAACATAGGAGGGTACTTTTGATGAGGACAAAGGCCTCTTCCATACAACCCTGGCCGGTGGTTGTGGGGGTCTGTGGGTATGGGGCTTATCAGAATCTAGAATCCCCCTTTAGTAATTTCATGTCCAGATACTGATTTCCCCCGTTTAAAAACATGAGGGGGTTCTAAGCATTCACTACCCAATCCAAACTAATAATAAAAAAGTTTGGGCTTTAGGTGTAGTTTAAAGGGGTTGTAAAGGTTCTAGGTTTTTTAACTTCATGCATTCTATGTGCGCAGCTCCCCCCTCAGCCCACCTAATACTTATCTAAGTCTCATCTCGATCCAGCAATGTGCATGAGAGCTGAAGCTCTCCTGGGACTTTCCCTCCTGATTGGCTGGGTAAAATGTGATCAAATAAATTCTATAAAAAAACTAAAAAAGAAATGTGATCAAAAATTAAGGGAAAGTGTAAATTTTTAAAAAAAAATAAAATAAACAATAAAAAAAACATTAAAGTGCCACCGTCCCCTCGTGCTCGCACGCAGAAGCAACGCATACATAGGTCGCGTCTGTGTATGTAAACAACGTTCAAACCACACATGTGAGGTATCACCACGAATGTTAGAGCGAGAGCAATAATTCTAGCACAAGACTCTAAACATGTAACCTGTAAACATTTAGCCTATGGAGATTTTTAAGTACCAAAGCTTGGCGCCATTCCACACAATTTTAAAGTGTGACATGTTAGATATCTATTTACTGGGCATAATACCAACTTTCACATTATCCAAAAAAATTTGGCTAACTTTAGTGTGTTTCTTTTTTTTTTTTAATTCATGAAAGTTTTTTTCTTTTCCAAAAAAATTGCATTTGAAAAAATGCTGTGCAAATACCATGTGACATAAAAAATTGCAATGGCTGCCATTTTATTCCCTTTGCTAAAAAAAAAAAAAAAAATATATATATATATATATATATATATATATATATATATATATATATATATATATAAATAATATATATATATATATATATATATATATATATATAAAATATTTGGGGGGTTCTGAGTAATTTTCTAGCAATGATAATTTTTACATGTAAGAGAGGAATGCCAGAATTGGCCCGGCATGGAAGCGGGTAAGGGGAACAAGGTGGGGGATTCTGAAAATAGAATGGGCATTTGGGATATACACCTTTTTTAAATGTTTGTTTGTTTTTGTTGTTTTGTTTTTATTTTATTTTCCTCTTTGTGTGGCGAGAACGAGTTTTTAATGGTTAACAAATAAATATCCAAAAACACAGATTTGTATAACTATTTAAAATGAATAAAAAAGATTTAATCAAAACCCATGACCAAAACTATAAAGCAACATAGTAAAATAGTATACTGAATAATGTATAAAGAGAAAAAGCAAACAATTATTACTGTTAAAATAAATATGGATATGTACTGTGTATAAAGAAACACATGTTATAAAAAATAAAAAAAATAACATGCACTTTTTTTTTATAATTAGTGTGGTGATGTGGTTAGAAAGGCGGGACCAATAAAAGGCAAAAATGAAGAAGATTAAACTTCAGCTTTAAAGTTTATTTATGTTATTGATTTAGAAAGGTTTTGTCTGATTTCCATTTTTCATTGGTTGCACCCTTGTATGTACTTTATTTTTTCCCCAGTGGTTTTCCAACTTACTTTTCAGCTGGTGAGTATTGCAGTTGTCTTTGTCGCAGCACTTAGTCACACTATGTACCTCCGTTTTCCCCGAGCTCATGGTAAAGGTACCAGAGCACAAATCTTTTCCCTTTTGACATCCTCTTGTAGTCTGGTAAACGGAAAGAGATCCTGGTGGAGAAGCAAGTAAGCAATACGTATTAGTATGATGTAATACGACCTTAAAGTGCTATAAAACCCCGGACCCTGCAGTCACTATATCCGGTCTCCCACAGTACACAGGGCACGGAAAGCAATTCTTTAAGCAACTATAAACTGCTAAATACCTTCTCTCACCAGCAGTATGTAGCAGTCTTGTGACTTTCATCAATGTCTGGTTAAAGCTTATAGGAGGAGTTTTCATTCTCCTCTGACTGTCCTATGAGGCTGCAGGACCCATGACCCCATGTCTGGACAGTGCTGATTGGCCCTGTGCTGATCACATGCACGCTCCCAAGAAAAAAAAGAAAAACTCTCTAACTATACACACCAAACTGAGCATGTGCAAAGTGACTCCGAAGGCTCTATCGTATCAGGAGAGGGATCGGGGACAGTGGAAGGAGGGGAGGATCGGAGAAGACAGGATCAAACAACCTTTTTACACAATGCAGATGATTAACCCCTTATGTTCCACAGTGAG